>JANSTW010132552.1:0-16342 GCA_027564275.1 Diadocidia ferruginosa | reverse complement strand
AAGATGACTGTATAAAAAAACAAGAAAAAGAAGAAAATTTTTAAAAGAATATATTACGTGTTTATTTTTTATTTTTAAAGCTTTAACTTATTTAGGAAAATATTTTTAAGACGGGTAGCAAATAAGTGTCATATAAGTTAATGCTAAATAATATTTGCTGACTTTAATATTTTGTTTTTATGCTTTTAAATTAAGTTTATTTGTAATACTAAGGTAATTTATTAAAATAAATTTGTCTAGAGCATTTTTTGAGGAAAGAGTTTTTTCTAATAATAGAGTGCTAATTTTTTGCTATGTGTTTCAATTTTAGATATACTATTTTAAAGTTAAAATTGTTTTATTATACCTAACATATGAAACTAAAAAAATTCGTGCAATGTTTAAAAACATTTTATTTATTTAAACACAATCACAAATGTTGGAAAATAACCATTGGTGATAAAAATGCATTTTTGATACATTACTTTATGAATTTCCGATTAAAAATAAGTCGCTTGATAAACTCAACTTTTTGAACGAATCATTGAGATTAAAAAACCATACTAGTCAAAAAGAATTGTGTTTTTTATTATAAACTTGGATTTGGGTATTTTAACAAATAAACTGATTTAAAACTATTATAAGTACTTGTACATTAGTTTATAACTTTAAATATTCTTATTTTCGTGTAAGTATTATAAATGTCTGCATTTTATAAGTATATTACTGCTTCATTGCTATGTATTTTAAATGTAATAAAAGAATCTAATGCTTTTTTAATCTTGACCAATTCTTGTTGTTATCGAACAAATTATTTTTTGATCATAAAGCTTGTTTATTTATAAATAGTGTTTATAGAAGCTTACAAATGGGTGCCAATGATGCGGTTGCTGTGCGGACATGCTATCGCAATGAACCTGGAACAAAACGTGAGGTTAGTGTTTGAGATTTGAGAATTATTTTTATAAGAATACTTGATTTTTATTAGTGTCGTTTTTAAATACGTTTTTTGAGGCTGGTTATATTAAAATATATTTAAATTGAATATTTATTTGCTAAAGGCTTTGAAATTTTTTTGTTTGTCGTTTGACTAAAATTGGCTTAAAAATTTAAGGAATGGTGTACCTGGTCAAGGCTTTCGTTTGAAGAAATGGATAGCACTCTTAACGTTCAACAATGGATTCAGCAGTGCATTCATCAAGATTTTAAAGATATTGATACAATTTTAACTTGTCCAAAAGGTGTTGAGGAAGGTGTTTGGAAGTATGAACATTTACGCCAATTCTGCATGGAATTGAATGGTATAGCTGTGTTATTGCAGGTAATTTATTGTCTTTATAACTTTGTTATTTTGCGCTGTACTGTATTAATTTTTATATGATTGTCAATAATTAATATTTAGGATGAATGTAAGCCTGAAGTATGCCCTCAAATGACTGCTACAGATCAGTGGATATTTTTATGTGCTGCTCATAAAAATCCAAAAGAAGTATGTATTGATAATATTTTTGATCAAAACAAAAATATATAAATCTAGTTTTTACTTAATTTATGCAGCAGAACTTTAACTTTAGATTATGCATATGTGAATATTTTTAAAAGTAAGAACTGTATGCTCAAAGACTTTTTTTTTACTAATTTATTAAAGGTTTACTTTTAGTGTTCTGCAATCGATTACACTCGGCATACTTTGGATGGTGCTGCTTCTTTACTTAACAGTAACCGATATTTTTCTAGTCGAATTTGTATTAAAGAATCTTCAATTGCTAAAATTGGCTCGGTAACTTTTTTACTTATCGATTTACCTATTAATTGTTACAGATAAATCAACGTACTTTGTGTTTTCCATTTGAATTTCTGAAGTCAATTTTTTATAAATTATTTTTACAATTTTAAGTTAAATTTTTTATAGGTTTGCCGTCGAGTATATCGAATCTTTTCTCACGCTTATTTCCATCATTTTAAAACAGTTTTTGAACCGTTTGAGGTAAAACTATTAAGGTGTCCAAAAAGTTCGTGCGTTTTTTTTTAAATTTTAACTTTTTAATAAATTTAAACAAGAAGAAGCTATTTTGCGTTCATACTATTTTTGAGCCGTGTGGTCTTGAATAGTATCATCGCCCTCAATTTCACGGATTTTGCGTGCAGCCGCAACAGCTTTAACGTTTTGCTTCCAATAATGCAAAATAGCCAAAATTTCAATATCAATGCTACTCATAATAATTATAAAAATAAAATGTATAAACTTAAAGAAATATGTAGTTTAATATATCAATAGAATAAGCACAAAAAACTATCAGAAAATATTAATACTTCATAAAAAAAATGCACGAACTTTTTGGAAACTCTAATATTACATATTACTAATAATTAGTATTTTGTTTATTTTTAAAGAATCATTTAACCTTATTATTTTTTTGAAATGTTTGATTAATAAGAAATTTATTTGAATAACTGTTAAGAAATGAATTTTTAGAATGAAACTTATTTGTGTCGACGTTTTACTACTTTTGTTATGCGGTATGAGTTAATGGCTCAGGAACATTTGATTGTCCCTATTCTATCCAATGAAAATAAGGATAGTACTAATGCTAACGCTCAGTCAAGTCCCAATGCGAATACTACTATAATTTCAAATTAATTTTAGTTTTTTTTGAACGAAATTCAGCGAATTGAAACGCAAAGATGCTTTAAAATTGAAACTTTTTGGCTTAAGTTTAAAGCTTTGTTTAATAGTACAATTTCTGTTTTTTTTTGGACTAAAAACAATTACAACTTTTTTATTGTTGATTTTTTATAACTTGAAATTTGAAAGTGTGTCAAATTTCTTAAAAATTTACAATTTATGATAATAGTTGTTTGTAAATATTAAGCTCGCTTTCTGAAATAATAAATTAAGACTCAATTTGCTATTTTTTAAATAATGAACTGAAAATGGTCAATAAAATCCTTCGTAATTTTTGCTATATTGTTTTTTACATAGGATAATTATTTAATAATAAATGCTTATTCAATTTATTATATTTGCAAGACCAGTTCAATTAAGTGGAATTGATTCTTCTTAAAAAATTGGTAACGAACCTTACAACAAATATTTTATTTCCAAAATGAATAAATCGATTGTTAAGAATTAGATTACAAATTTGGACTTGAAGTTCGAAATTATACAAATACTTTTTACTCAGATGTAAATACTTTCACATCTAAAATGCCTAAAAAAGCCAAATAAATAAACTTTATAAGTGTGTTATTTTTTCTTCAAAACAGTGGCTTTTTATGGAAATTAAAGTTGTTTCATAAAAATTATAAGAAACAATAATTATGTATTTGTTATAGCTTTTTTTGGTTTCTAAATACTTTCTATTTTATGTTATGTAAAATAAATCTAAAAAATAATTTTCAAAGAGCTTTCAATATAAAACATTTTGCTCTTATAGTAATTTTTTAGAAGCAATGCCTCTTGAATCAGAAAGTGCTTTACAATGGTTTACTCGATTAAAAGATCCAAGTCTTTGTCTTTCAACTGGACATTCTGAACTTGATGAATTATTAAATGGCTCTATTCCACTCAAATCGGTGACGGAAATATTTGGTGAGGCGGGTATCGGCAAAATTGAGGTGAGTTTTACACTCTTTTTTTAATTAATTATTCTTTAAGCTTTTTCTATTAATTTGTACTTTAGCTTTTAATTACAATAACAGCAAAACTTCTCGTTACAATAGAAAAATCTTTATGGGTTGTCATAGTCTTAGACTATAACGGCACTTTTCGCACAGATCGACTTTTAGATGCAATCAGGCACTTTGGCAAATGTGTATGTTGTTGGAGAATGTTTTTGGTCGCTTATTTAGTTGAAATTTAACCAAATGAATAAACAAAAATTTTTCAAGATATTTTTACAAAAAATTAAAATTTAAAATCATCCAGGATTTTTTCAATTTTTTCTCTTTTTTGTTAATGCTATAAAAAAAATTGCAGGATGAAAAAGCTTTTGGCTTATCATTTTTGAATCGAGTATTTATTGAACGTGTTTATTCTTGTGATAATCTTGAGTCTGCTTTAATTCGTCTTACGGTATTTTTATGTTTTTGGCTATGCTTTTAATTAGCTTTTTTATGTTTTACATAAACCATTTAATTGTTGTTATTTTTTAATTTTTATTTCAGAAAGAATTTAAAACAAATCTTTTAATTCCGTTAATCATTGTAAACGAAGTCGGAGCAATTTTATCAGATACCTCATTCAGTGAACAACAAGGCAAGTTCAGTTTTTGCTTAAATTTTTCTTTAAAAGCAACTTATTTACTTACATATCAACCTAAATTTCTTCAAAAATGTTTTTTGACTTATATTTTAGGTAGTTTTAAACAGGACCAAGTGCTTAAGCTGATGCGTGAATTTTGCTCAACTTGTGGTGGGACTATTCTTACTACAAATCATGTTGTACATTGGCGGGATTATCCTTCTCCAGCTCTTGGTAATACTTGGATAAACGGCATCACGAGACGAATAGCTTTAAATTGGGATGAATTGACTGGAAAATTGTTTGCCTCTGTGCAAAACAAAAATTTTATTGTAAATTTATGTTTAAAAAGTTTTTATTAGTATGCAAGTCGTTCAAGGAATTTATTTTAGTAGAAATAAAATGACTTCCATAACTCATTCGTTAAAAATTAATAATTTGAAAATTTTAACAAAAGTTTGTTTAAAAAAGGTTTGAATTTTTTTAGAGTGGAATGCCGGTGCGGTATTCGATTTGCAATGGACGTTTCGAAGATGTTATTATTAAGAATGAAGTACTGGAGGATCCAATAAAGATGGCAATAAAACAAGAAATTAATGCTGTTGCCGTCAAGTTGGAAATGTTAGATAATGAATAAAATATTCTTGATATTTATTAAATTAATCATTTTTCTCATATTGTTTCCAACCTTAAAATGATTACAAAAATAGAACAATTTTTAGACTTATTTCACACAACATTTTTTGCAAAGACGTTAAAATGAGCTGCTCAAATTTATTTAATAATGCATTTCCCTTCCTCAATGTCACGGATCTCGGTAATTAATATATTTTTGGCATAAACAAAAATTTTCCTCCCAGATTCTTTGTCAATTTTTCCATAATTTCATCTCAAGTTTTACATTCCCATATTCCTGCTAAAGTTGTTTGAAAAGATTCCTACTTTGAGTTTATACGTTGTTCAATTTCAAATCATCGACAATTTTGGGATTCGACCGCGTTTTTCCAGCTGACCGCTATTCAACTTGATGTACGGATATTTGATTGGTTTTTGTGTCGGCGGTGGCCCGTATGCAACTGTGGACGAACTATGTGGTAAATTCGAACAGACACGATTTTTGGTCGCAATTTCGGCGTCCCACGTGTTGAAATGAGATCATAACAAATAATATGCCGGTTTATCTAAGAATATGTCCGCTAATGAATCCGCCTTCTCTGGCTCTTACTCATGAAGGCTAGTTCTTTACTACATGCGAGTTTTTCTGTTTCAGTTATAAGTCATGTATTGTTATTCTGTAAATAAATATGTTGTTTCATTAGAGAGTTCATCAAAAAATGCATCGGGAGTTTCTGGTTCACGTCCATTTTGATATGATTTCGGATTGTATTATTGCTAAATATAGTCATATAACGACTTTTCTTGAGTCTCAACTCAAGAGACAAAAAATATGACCAAAAGCAATATGTTATTTGTTTAAAAATTTTGTAAAAAGCTAAATAAAAAAGAATACTTTTTAGAAAATAGAAAAAAAGATTTTTTATTTCAGATTAATTTATGAATTTAATTTATAAAATTAACTGCATTATGTTAAAGCAATTGTTGAAGTTTAGACATTTATGCTTAATGCATTTTGTACATAACAAATTAATAAAGTGTAAACGGTAGGGAACAAACAACAAAGCAAGATGTACAATTAGAACTAATACTTACTACAAGAAGAACAAATATTTAATTAAAAAATTATCGGAAAGATAATACAGTAACAAAAAATATACGTTTCGCCAAGGAATTAAAATTTGAAATCATCCAGGATTTGTCAATTTTTCGATTAATTGTAATTTCAACATAACGTAGGAACGGTTTACCTTCTTTTTATCTTCTTTGCTCACTATGACGAACGCAATTCAACAATTTAAATGTTTATTGGAGAAAGAAACTGCATTACTAGATACCCAGCTACAAAGTTATGAGAAAGATAATGAGGAAAAAACAAGACAATTTGCCAAGGGTTTTTTTATACTTATTTTTAGCAGTTTTTTACGAATGTATTTTTATTGTTTATTGACATTGAAATGCATATTTAGTTTGAAGATGTATTGATATACTTGACGTTAATAAGCATATGATTCTTTTCTTTGAATGTTTTAATTTGTCAAATTTAGTTCAAGAAGAATTGTTAACTCAATTGTTAGAAAATCATACCGAGGCTGAACGAGCGACAGTTTACCAAAAGATTATTGAAAAAAAAGAACAAGATATTAACGCTTTCAAAGAATCATCCAAAAAGAAATTGACTTTTGTTGATGAGTTGGTAAAGAAACATCAGCAAACAATGAATATGCGCAGTGAACTTCGTGATCGAAGTGTGGCGACATTGAAACGGATGGTTATTGCGGATGATATTCATTTTGGAAATATGCGAGTCTTTAGGTTCGTATTAGTGTTTTAAGTGGTAAGAATATTTTAAATCTGGGTTAATACATTAAAAGTAAAATAATGCTAGACTCGAATGATTTTGTAGTTAGCTTTCAAATTTAAATTACTTTAATATCATTACAAATTTTAGGCAAAAGTATTAATAAATACTCGTTTCTGTTAGCACAAAGATTATTTAAAAAAATATAAATTATTAACTTAATTTTAGAGCAACTATCAAAACACAAAGAGCGAAAATTGCAGCGGAAATACTTGAAGCCAGAGCTCAATTAGCTGGAAAAAAAAAAGAATACGAAAATCTAGGAGAAAGCATGAAGAAAGTGCAATTTCCGGAGATTAGTCCCGTTATTAAGCGTGAAATCTCGGACGAATGCCAAAATATTTTGAAAGAAGGAAGAAAACGTTTACTTGCCTTGAAAATGGAGAACAGATCGTTATGGATGAAATTAAATCATAATGTTTAATTTTATTGATTTAATTTATTATATTATATTGAACTCTTACAGAGAAATATTTGGTTTCTTTTAACTTTAAAAGTATATTACAATTATTTTATATATAGCATGTTTAAACATTGTAGAATAATATGTTTTTAAGATATTTAGTTTAGGAATTTTTTTTAATACTTGAAATCTAATTAAGTTTTTTGTTTCAATTTTAAAGCATTAACATTTACTTTTATAAAGTTTAGAAATGTATGCGGTTAAATACTTTTTAATATACTTTAGCAGTATATAAATACCATTAATAGGACAGTTCCACCTCACTCAAAATTTTTTCTATTTTTACAAAATTTATAGAACATTGTATAACATAATTTACTTCTTTTGTGTATTAAACATGACTAAGAACGAAGGATATTTGTCCTATACATTTATCTTTGTAGAATGTTTTTTATATGAAGTCTTTTTAATAATTTTGTTCAATAAATGGTGAAAAAGTAGATGGAGGGTGAACTGTTTTAGGAATGGTACTTATATACTAATTCTATTAAATAAAAATTAATTTTGTTTTTGCAATAAAGATTTTTTATATAATTATATTTAGTTACTTATGACTATGTTTTTAATCATTTTTTAACTATTTGTTTTTATTAAACAATTTTCTGCCATACTTACCAAATTTATATGGATTTTGAAATTACGTTTCAAGTACCGTTTTAATATTTAATTCTTTGTCAGTATGTGTACGTAGAGTTTTCATTTGGTCTTTCTGTAAAAAAACTAAACTTTACGTAAAGTTGTAAGACTTCGTGAAATTAAAGATACAAGGTTGTTATCCATTAATTAAGAACTTGTTGTAGCTCTGATCTTTTGGATTAACGCAATAAAAGAAAAAGATATTACACCTTTATAATTTTAGCTATATTGCAATTTAACTTGCAGAATTATTTTTTATGTTATTATTAGTGTTTCTAATAGTCAAGGAATTTACAAAATGGTTTTGATTCCAAAATATTAACATGTTAATATCGTTAACAAAAAAAATATTTTAAAAGTCACTGTTTTTGTTGCACGCCAAGTTTTATTTATGATGAATCAATTTAAAATTAAGAATGAAATAAAAAAATCTATTACATTTGGTGTTTAAAATTGTGTAAACATTTAAGGGCTCTGTTGATAATCAATTTGTTGTATTCTAAAATTCTTTTTTGTTGTAATAATTGGATTAAAGGTGTAACTATGGAAGAAGCAGTAAAGCATTTGTTAAGTGACGAGTCAATCAATGATATGATTTTTAATGCGCGATTAGATTTTGGCGTTGAAGAAGAAATGTCCTTTGTGCTGGCGGCAGCACACTTGAATGGTTTTTTATTGCCTGGCAAGGCGTTTAATAAGGTTTTTTTGTTTAATTTTGTTGAGATAATTTCTATTTTTAAAATATATAGTTTATAACCTTTTTAGCTTTTTGATTTCAAATTTAATAAAATAAACTATTGAAGTGCATTGTAATGTGGAAACCATTTTTAAAATAAAGCTATTCCTTGTAAATTTTATTTTAGTTTAAAAATTATGCTTTTATTACCAGAAAACGGCTAATAAAAGTAATTTTTTTAGAAATTGTTTCGAGCTCTTTCTTTTCCAATTGATGATGTAGCAGTAGCTCTACGAATGTTTCAGCTTTATCATTCTGTTGGTGAAAAATGTTTTATGAAATTTGCAAAACATTATGATATTGATATGAATCTCTTTAATGATGCTTTGAAGATGAAAGCCTTAATAATGACGGCTCATACTCGATATGTACATTTTTTATTCTTGTCTGTTGTAGTAATGTTTCTAATATTTTATAAGTTAAAATTTCTTTAAAGTTGATAAAAAAAATTTCCCAACTAAAAATTATTATTTGTTATTTACTTATTTTAGTGTCGTGGAATTCGGCCTCAAAATTTTTCAACGATAATTGAAGCCGTCTCTAACTTATTTGCTAAATATTTACTCTCCAATCCTGCTGTTTATATTGGCTCTAATGATTTATTTTTTGATTATAATAGACAAATTTTCTTTGAGGTTTTGTTTATATTTTTTAGTTTTTTAAGTTTTTAGCTGAGTAAGTCTGACTTTTGTTTCAGTTGTAGCCCAAAAGTAGTTTTGTTTAATACTTAATTATTAAGATTAATAAATTATTTAGATATCCTCTTCAAGCCGTATTTCTTTGTCTCCCGCCCTTAAATTGGTTCGTGCAACGGTATATTATAAAGTATATGAAGACAATAATAAATTTTTTGCTCCGTTTGTTTGCGTCGTTCCAGTTCGATTGACTACACAATTGAAGTATTGGAAGGTTTTTTTTATTATTTTGGTGATTTTACTTTTGTTTTCCAATTTGTTATTACATACTAAACGCGTTATTAACATTTCATTAATATTTTTTACTAGAATGTAATAATTGTAGATTGGTTTAAAATTTAGATGCATAAAATTTAGTAGCAGTAGCGAAAAATAAGATATAAGTGCTACAGATTATAATGGGAAGAATTTGAATACATCTTGTTAATATACATCAATATATTAATATTATTAAAACAAATTAACTTTGATATTTTGGTACATTGTTTTATTTAAATTTCAACTTTATCATAATTTTTAAGATTATTCATGGTAAATTTATTGTTGGCCAATCCGTGGCTCGTCAAATCTTGCGTATGCGCAGTCTGTTTAATAAAAATCCCACTGATTCTGCTTATATTTATCTTCTTTTTTATGACGTAAAAAGTGGAGAACTATCTGCGCTCTGCACCAATAATTCATCGAACAAAATAAAAATTATAATTCAGGATGAGATCAAAAAAGCAGTTAGTGATCTTACACGAAAAGTGCATCGTCACTTTTACATTCGACAATACCAGCTTACTGTTTGTATTTTATTCATTTAATTAATTTTTTTTACTATGCAAATTTTTATTAATGTTTTATTTTAGGCTATTATTGGTCCTGGATTGAGTATTTTTCAGCTTTATTTAAACGATTTTGAATCTGATTCGTTATCTTTTTCTTTAGCAAATGGCAAAGAATTTAGTCAATTAGAATTGCAGAAATTGTCAAAAAGATTACAAGAAGTACTTTAGAAATTTTTTATACATTTAATTTATGTAATAGTAGGTATAAAGTAAATAATTTATTCTTAAAATATGATTAAGCATTTGATATTTTGGTTTTTTTAAACATTTAATATAGTTAAGGAACTATAACTAAAAATTTTTTCTGTTTAAAATTTGTAATATTACAGATTAATAATCGTGTTACGTTTTCATTATTTGAAGAAGATGAAAGCCATAAAAAAACTCTTGTTGCTACTTTTTCGAACATTAAAGAAGCAGAACTTGTGCGAAAAAGCATTTCTAATACTAAATTTAGTAACTATATTGTGAAGGTATTTACTAATTTTTTATTTTTTTTAGTATGATGTATTTAACGAATGCAAAACCCTAAAAAGTTGCAATGATAAATTTAGATAAAGATTTGTGAGCTGTTACAAACAATCATTATTTCCAAAAGTAGCATTTAAATCAACCATTCTTATTGTTTAAAAATATCTGTAAACTTCATTGTTAAATAATTAAATGGTTTTTATTCTAACTATAAAAGTTATTAAATTGCTATAAATTATATTATAGTTAGATTTTGTTTGAAAAAATTTTTAAATTACTGGCTTATACTTTATATGCTTATTAGTGGTGTTTTTTTATTATCGTAAAAAAAGTTAAATTCTAAGCGGACTTTTTTTTGTATTTAAGTTTCATCATCAAAATCAAAGTGGTGATTTCTTTGGACGGCAAGAAAAAACAAATACTGGATTAGATAAGAAAGTCGTAGAGAATGCAAAGTGTGCAATTTGTCTTGCTGTACCAGACAATGAAAATTTTATTCGTTTAGCTCTTTGTGGTCATTTGTTTTGTGGAAAATGCTTAACCGATTCCGTAAGTTTAAAACTTAAAATTTAAAGAAAGGAGGTGCTAGTTTTGATTAATTAATTATTATATATTTATGAAATAATTTTAAAATTAAATCTTATAAAAAAACGTAAATGAACAAGCAATTGAATTTTTATTCTTTAAGCAAGTTAACTCAATAATTTTAATGAATTTGTTTTTTTATGTGTTTCTGAAGCATTTAATGTTTTGTAACATTCAGATGAAGTTTGTGGAGAAGTTTCCCATACCGTGTGTGATTGACAATTGTGCCGGTCGTTTAATATTTGATGATATTGATGTAAATTGTCTATGACTTAAAATAATCTTTCAATTTTTTGGTTATTTTGAAAGATAAAATTTTTAGTTTCAAAAATTGCTTGGAAAATTTTGCCTTGTAACTTTATTTGAACCTTTTATTTTCAGTGATGTAGCCTTATTATATCTAAAACTTGCTAAATTTTAGACTGTTTTATGTCGTCAAAACTTTAAGTCAGCTGAAAAGTTAAATGCATTTCTTGAGCCAATTATAATGAAATCTCTAGATTATTTTTTACGCACCGTCAATCGTGGCTTTAAAAAATGTATGTCGAAGGATTGTTGTAGAATTCTCAATGTAATTTTAAAAGAATTTTTTTTAATTTTGAAAGGATATATTAAATATTTTTTAATCTAAGCATAACTAATTTAAAAAAACAATTTAGGTACCCGGTTTGCTAAAGAAGCATAATCTTGAAAATGAAGATGATGTATTGAAATTAACAGAAAATCAACAAAATTGCCTTAAAGGAACTCCAGTTATTTGTATTGGTTGCAAAATGGAACGTTGTGGACTTTGCGGTTATGAATTTCATCGCGGTATGGACTGTCAAGGATATTATGCTAAAAATTTTGTATATAATGATAAAACGCTGGTTCAGTGGAAAAGGTTGGTATTTAGTTTATTGTACTTTAAAAATTTTCTATTGTCTTTATCTTTTTCGATAAAAATTATGTTCTTTAAAACTTAATTTTAAAATAAAATTTTAGTGATGATCCAGAGAGTCGAAGATTTTGCCCTCATCCTGAGTGTAAGCTTTTTCTTGTTTATATTTATGAAATTAATGATCATTCATCCTTAGGTCATATTTTACTAGAAAAATCAGAAGGCTGCAACCATATGCAATGCGAAATGTGTAAAACTCATTTTTGTTGGCTTTGTAAAGATTTTCAAGTAAATATCTTTTTTTATCATTTAGTCGCAAATACTGAACTTTTTAATATTACAATAAGGTTTAAATATTAACACAGATTAAAAAATTTATAGACTATTGAGCCAGGTAGTGTTTATAATCATATGCAAAATGTACACGGCGGTAATGGCTTGCGTATGGATTTATTTGAAGAATTTAACTAATTTAATATTTATAGTCTTTCGTTTTTTTGTTATTTCTAATATTTGTTATTTTTTCAGCCTTTGTAAATTTTGTAATATTTTCCTATAAAAACATAAATAAGTTAGTTTTCATAAAACTTTTTTGTATTTTAAGTAGCTTTGATTATAATTGTTATCACTAATAAAGTTTATAAATTATTTAAAACAAATAAAAAACTTTTCAAAATTCGTCTTCACTTGAAGCATCTAAAATGCCTGTTAAAATATCAACAACAAAATCGTCATTAGACTTTATAGATCCTTCTCGAGCTATCGTTTCAGATTCGCTATCCCTTGTGTTTAGATCTTCAAACTCACTTTCTAATTCCTCTAATTCTTCACTAAATGTTCTCAGTCTTCCCGTAATTTCCACATTTTCACACTCCAGTACTGCTAATTTACCAGAACGCTTGAGCTCGCATGCCTTTTTATATGCCGGATCGGTGGGAGGTTGGACTACCTCTGTAAACTTATAATTACTTTTGGCGATTAATTCAGAAGAAAGCTGGCTAAGATCTAATGGATAAGTTCGGTCTGAATCGAAGCCTCTTAAATCACCACATGCTACAAACGGAACAATAACTTTATTTACTTCAGAAAGGCTATCAACTTCAACATCTAAAAATTAATATTTATGCTTCCAAATTTGCTCAACTATAAACGAATACACAAATTAATTTCTAAACAAACCGTAATCATTTGCTAATATGGGATTCTTTAAAGTCGGTTCATAACCATCAGGGGGAGAATAATTCTTGCAAACAATAAAAGCTTCTAAAATCTTATAGTAAAGTTTATTGCATCAAACCTATAACTTTGAAATATAAACACATGTAATAACTGCAATATTTGATTCCAGTTACTAAAAAATAAAATAAACATTCAGTTGTCTTTTAAAAATAAGAAGTTACCACAACTGCTTTGACGACTGCTTCGCGGCTTAGCGCAGTAAACCTCTAAATTTTTTTTAATTAAAAAAAACTAGACTTAATATATTTAGAAAATTAACCTTTGAAAAATATTCGCATTTGAGCGTATAGCAAATAAACGTTTTTTGCACGAAAAATCTAAAAAAATTAGTTTAAAATTTCGTTGTTAGGCAAAAATATACAATATTAAAGGTATTTTAATTATCTTTCTAACATTACTTTAATCAACAATTGGCTGAAAGATTTTTTGCAATATTTATCTAATAAATTACAATACGTTCAATATCTTTTTTAGATATATTTAAATTTTATAGCAACCAAAAAAAAATTAAGTATTAATATAATTTTAAGGGGTATTAAAAAACTAAAATTTACTTTTGAAATAAATGTCCCTCCGATTTCCAATACATGTGATCCAATGTTAAATGCCTAAAATATTTTAAAAATTTAAAGAAAATATAAAAACTATTTAAGAGTGTTTATATTTATAATTGTTATACTTAAACTAAATATTGCTTGTTAAAATTTTTTATTAAATGATCAAAGCGTCATATTTTTCATTATGAAAGATGGCACACATTTTTACATAAGAAACTCTAAAAGTTTATTGTTTTTATACAATAAGTATACAATAATGTGTACTGCTTTGAGATTACAATGTTTCCCTCAATAAAGCTTCGAAATTTTACAGTTTTTTTGGCTCTTGTTTTTTTATTTAGTTATTATAAAAGTACCGAAAAAACAAGTTGACTCTGAAGATATTCGTCAAACGCGTGCAAACCAGTAACTAAAAATAGTTCCTTAGCAATTTTTATTAAACTAATTGCCCACCATCAGGTGCACCGTCACAAATCACTAAATTTGCTTTAGCGCCATCAAAGTGCTCTATTATTGCGGTTGCTGTACTCAACTAAAGGAAAATAATTTTAAAAAAAACTAAAGCTCACTTGCAAGTTTCACATTTTATATTAGTAATGTAATATTAAACAAAGTTAAATAATGACATTAACCGTTCAATAAAAGGGTAGAAAAGATTATTGCAGTTATTATATTGTCTAGTTTAGGCTTTGAATATAAAAAATACCTCGGTAATGTCACCCTGCAATTGAATAACTCCGGGTAGAGGTGACATTGGCTGCAAATCAACAGCAACAATCTTAACCTTCGCACGAGACTCTTCGCTTTGCTCTTTGAGATAAAGTCTTTTCGAAACGACTTGACTCCAACTGCCAGGCGCTGCACATAAATCCACTACACGAGAGACACCTTAAAACAAAAGTTAACTATTTTTTTGATACTTCATAAAAAAGATAAAATTTGGTTTTTTGTTTTATAAACATTAATAAAAAAATTACAATTTATATTAACACTTACCTCTTTTTTAAATGATTTTGCAAACAGTTTGAACAGTCTTAATTTTTAGTAGTCAATAATCGGCTTAATTTGTATTCTATCTTATTTTTTCTCTTAACAAAAAATTACCTTCGAAGATGTTAAAGGTGTCATCTATCTGCATTAATTTAAAAGCACTTCTAGCACGCCATCCTTCTTCTTTTGCCATGCGATAGTAAATATCACGCTTATCCTTTGAAGTCTTACCCATTTTTCTAATTTATCTAGTAAGTTATTGATAATACAATAAAAAAATTATTCCTTATTTCAATAAATTAAAGAAATATTTACTTTTGTTTATTGAATTTAATCCATAAAAAAATAAAAAAACGCAGTAAACTTTAATGAACCAAAAACAACCAAATTAAAGGTAAATTTTATTTTTCAAAAAATTGTAATCAAAACAAAACCGATAAATATAAAAATAATGTTGACAAAACATTACAACAAATCAAAGAAGTAGAGAAAAGAAAGAGATCAATGCAGCAAACATAACATTTGTTTTTTTAAAAAGTAATGTCGCTTAGTTCCCAAAAATATCAAGTGAAATACTTGATAAATGCAAATGACCAATACGTGAAAAGTTAAATTTGTCAATATGAGCCAAAAACAAGAGCATTACTAACCAAAGATTGCCACTCTCCTTGCAAGGCACAATAACATCATTGCTACCGTTAAAAATAAATTCAAAAACGGGTGGATTTTCTGTAGCCTAAATACAAACAATTGAAGTTTTAATAAACATGTATCGGGCCAACCAATGAAGATAAGTAGTATTTAAGTACTTAAAGAAATTAAATATTCTGTAGTCACTGCAAAGCATCCAAAAACATTTTCTAATTTACTTAAGTAAAGCTTAGAAAGCATACAATTTTTAATTTTGTAAAAACAAAAAATAGTAAAAAGCTGATAACAAAGTGCTACCATTCGAATAAAGTATGCATCGGAAGCAATATGTAGCGCAGTTGGTTGAGAATCTCCTTTAAGAAAATAAACATTTGAAAAGGGTTTAAAAAAGTCTCCACTAATGAAGTTAGGACAAGGTGCCAGATGGTAGTCCATGTAGGTACAAAAGGCCATCCAAATAACTTTAGAATCCGTTGGTAACCGCTCGCTCCATGCTAATGTCTTTGTTAATCCTTAAAATAATACCAATAAAACGTTTATTATATGCACCAATTCACTCAACAATAATTCTAATATTACCTTCAGCTTCATCACAACAAAATCCGGAACCGCCACTATTCCATTTAAAGTCTTCAAGAGCTACATTATCTGACAAAGTACGCAATCTTTGCACCAAATAATTTTGATCAGAATGAATACGTAAATATGGCAAAATAAAAGGTAAATACGAATTATACAATTCCATTCTTGAACTTAAGTACGCCTTAAGTGCTTCTGGTGAAGTTGTGCCAATTTTCAAGTGCAACGACGCAAATTTTTCTTTTAACATAGAATTCATTTGGTCAATTTTTTGTACTAACGGTCGCAAAATTGTATTACACATCCAGACACGCAATTTCAGCTCATAATCT
>JANSTW010132441.1:0-11091 GCA_027564275.1 Diadocidia ferruginosa | reverse complement strand
CAACGCTTCTTTTACATCAGCGTCATCAATCATTTAGCACAGCAAGCAACAACAGCAACAGCAATTTAATTGCTCCTATTGGTCGACCCTTATCACGACAACAACAACAACAACAACAACAACAAATTTGTAATTCTTCTCCGGTGGGTAGTGTTGGCTCTAGACTTGGTACTAACCAGTTTGACGCAACTTTTGCTGCGGCTTTGTCCGACTCAAACTTGACAGGTCGTCAAGATTTTGGATCTAGCCATAGTTTGGGTACTGGTAGTGGTTTATTTGGGAATAGTGCTGGAAATAACAGTAGCGCAATGGGAATATCAATAAATAACAACGGAAATGCGCATTTAAGCGCTGAAGCGTCCGGTTTGGCGATTGGAGCAAGCGCACCTGCAGGTGCTGCTAATTTTCTTTCACAGCATTTGGATAACAATAATAGCTTGGGTATGTGAGGTTTTTAAATGCTTTTATTTTTAATAAAATATAAAAATCTTTGCATTAATTTATTGAAAATGTGTAACTTTATTTTTAGAGTTTAATTATTAACTATAATATATACTTTTTTAGGACTTGGTGTATCTTTGAATAATACTACTTCAGGTTCCGCTGGCTCAAATATGGCATCGATATTTAATCAGTATGAAAAATGGTCATCTGGTTTGGATCCTTCTTCTTTGGGCGCGCTTTCATTAAGTGATCCAGATACAATTACTGATTTGTCGATTTTAGCTAATGCACAACTTGGTGGGGATAAGTTGAGTTCTGCACTTGCTGCTGGGAATGCAGCTGCTGCTTTTCAACTTTATCCGCCGCGTTCACAAATTAAACGTCAAAAAATGACGTATCATTGTAAATTTGGCGAATTCGGAGTCATGGAAGGTCAATTTACTGAACCGTCTGGTGTTACTGTGAATGCTCAAAATGATATTATTGTTGCTGATACAAACAATCATCGAATTCAAGTAGATTTTATAGCAATTTTTGATTTTTTAAACATCTTTAAAATATTTTTTTAGGTTTTTGACAAAGAGGGACGTTTTAAGTTTCAATTTGGTGAATGTGGAAAACGTGATGGTCAGCTACTTTATCCTAATCGGTAGTTTTTTGTGTCTAAAGATTAATATAAAATATTTATTTTTAGTGTTTCGGTAAATCGTGTTACTGGTGATTTTATTGTAACGGAGCGTTCTCCAACACATCAAATTCAGATTTACAATCAATATGGTAATTTTGTTCGTAAATTTGGTGCTAATATTTTACAGCATCCACGTGGCGTTTGTGTAGATAATCAAGGCCGTATTATTGTTGTTGAATGCAAGGTATTTTGTTTTTTTCAACGAAGAATATTTTTTTACATCACATCTTGTATTTAATTTTTTATTGTCATAAATTTTATCTATATGTAGATTTTTTAATTTATAGCATTAATAGAAATTTATAATTAAATGCTTTAGGTTATGCGCGTGATTATTTTTGACGCTTATGGTAATGTTATTCACAAATTCAGTTGTTCACGTTATCTCGAATTTCCAAACGGAGTTTGTACAAACGATAAAAATGAAATTCTTATTAGCGATAATCGTGCGCACTGTATTAAGGTTTATAACTTAATTTTTACTCTAATGTAAACTTAACAATGTAATAAAAAAGTTTACAGACAATTAAGAAAGTGTAATTTTTGTTTTTAACATTTAATATTATTATAGGTATTTAATTATGAAGGTCATTATGTGCGCCAAATTGGCGGTGAAGGCATAACAAATTATCCAATTGGTGTAGGCATTAATGCAGCGGGAGAAGTTATTGTTGCCGATAATCACAACAATTTTAACTTGACCGTTTTTAATCAGGTACTAGAAATGTTAAAGTTTATATAATGACAAACAATATGCGCAAAAATGACTAAATAAACATTCAAACAATTTTTATGGCTATAAAGTAATAAAGACATTAATTATAGGATGGAACAATGTTAAATGCATTAGAGAGTAAAGTTAAACATGCACAGTGTTTTGATGTGGCTCTTGTTGAAGATGGGTCAGTTGTTTTAGCTAGTAAGGACTATCGACTTTATTTATATCGTTATCAGTCTCAATCAAGTCAACAGCAACTTGGTTTGTAGTCTAACGTCAATTTTCAATTGTTATGATTCGTAAGTGTTTTATAACTATTGTAAGAATGTAAAGACAATTATTTTATAAATTTTTATGTCATCGCTTCAATTTTTTTTTTGTTCTAGCTTTTTGGATTTGGTTGCAAACAGTTTGAGCATTTTTTTGATTTTTTAAAAACATATATAATAATAAGAATTAAAATTGTGTATGTGATATAAATATTAAAGATTTAGAAATTCAATTCATCACTAATCAAATCATTGGAAATTGTCATTCTTTGTACTTGATCGCCTAAAAACTGACCAAACAAAAACGATTCGCTTTAATATGTAATGATTTCGAACATTGAGTTTTGAGGGTTATCAACGAAGAAAGGGCTTGTGACTTTTACTGTAATGGTTATTATTGCTAATTATTAGCCGCCCTTTTCTTAATTTAGATTCTTTATAAATGTTTCCCGGAAAATAACTAATCTTGTTTATAGTGATTAGTTGATTATTCGAGGAACATATATTGTTGTCTGTTGTTTTATTTTAATTATTACTGTATGTTATTGATTCTTTTGTCTCTAGCCGATTGATTGATTGACTCTTTTTTGCTGGTGATACAATTTCGTCTGAAACTGTCTCGTTATTCCATTAAGCCTTACCAGGCCGAATTTTTTTTCCGGTAGTTTTTTCTTTACTTATTATTTGTAGCGTGTACTAAATACTTGATACATTCTTTTAATAATAAGTACTGACAGTAGTCAATATTTTTTTCCTAGGTTGGGAAGTTAAGAAAACTATCAAATCTTAAGAGTCCCATCGTCTGTTATTGTCGTAGAATTTGTGTGAAATATTTTGGTAATATAATATTTATTGTATATTAGATTTTCCCACTAATATGATTCAATTTTCTATTGATCTATGCTCTCTCAATGGCATTGTCAATTTGATATAGAAGTTATATTTAAGTAATGCGGAAGTATATTTTAAAAATAATATTTTATTTTTTTAAGTAGATTTGAGAGAGTTATTTTAAAGAACAGTAATAAAAGTAGACAAATTTCCGCTAAATTACCTCTGCATTAAAGTGTATCTAACTTCAAAACTCAAACTTAGTGTTTTAAAAAGGTATCTTCGGTTTAATTTGCCACTTTTATTCCTGTGTTTGACGATTACTTTGCTATATCTTTATGATAATGTAACATTATAATGTTTATCGTATAATGTAAATAGAATTCCCTCGTTTAATTTTTGCTTTGCTTTCTTCTTTGTGAAATATATATATATATATATATATATATAGTTTGTCTTTCTCTTAATTTTATTACTGTTTGATGTCTGTCCCGTTTTTTTTGTCTAACTATAGTATTTTCTCTTTATCTATTTCGCCCTAATTATCTTTCTTTGTTTTACTGCTTTTTATAGTAAACCGTTTTATTTTTCTTATAGAATTACTGTTTATGTGTTTGCGTATTATATTATTTATGTAAAGCGGTGATATCAAGATGATAAATTGTCTTTAGGAAAGTAGTTATGTCAGCATTTGTGTTTGACAAGTTTGATAATCAGATTATATACAATTTAATAGAATAAGTTTAATCCTTCACTGTAAAAAGTTAATTAAAGAATCAGTGAAGTTTTTAGGAGATCTCGACTTTAGAGTCCCAACCTAGTCTTTTGTTATTCTAAAACAAAAACAAGAAAGGTTTATACTTTTTGACTATAAGTTCTGTTTAATTTTTATTGTTTCTCATTGTTATTTTTGACAAAATTGTTGTTTTAAAAAAGCCTATTTTCTTAACGATCAAATTTCCTCTGCCTATTTTGTTTTGTTTCCATAAACTTTCCTGTTTTTAAAGAGAAAGACAGGTTTACAACGAATTATTATTTACAAATAACAATAGTAGCATTTAATGAAAGATTTTAGGTAGTGGGAAACATGAGAAAAAATCCAATGCATTTTTGCTTTTTCTTTTAATTAGAATATTATTTAAGACTTAAGCTTGAACAACGTTTAAAGGTTTTTTTACTTAAAGTGCACGTAAATATAAAGTCATCTTCTCTGAAGTCAATTTTACATCTTTATTTAAATATGTGTGTGTCGTCCTACAACGATTTTGCGATTTTTTTTATCAACTTTTTTCTGATCTTTTATTTAGTAATGTAATATTTTTTAATGACTCTAATTGAATTTCTTGTATTATTTGTTTCAAGACAACGTTGTTGCTTAAGGATTGTAAAAAACCAAAATTTGCTAAGCCATTTAACGAAAATTTGAGTTTTCAGTGGTTTTAATGAAAATTTTAGGCTAAATAAGAAGGTTGCCAAATAAGAAAAAAAATGTTGACAGGAATTTTGTGAAGGTAGAATTGCGTAGAAAAGAAGTTTGTTGTTGTTGTTTTTTGTTGTTATATTCTTTTTATTTTATACTTAAAAATTTAGAAAATTCGAATTTATTTTTTGAATTACCGCATTGAGCATTATGCCAAGCTTTGTTATAAAAATTTGTAAAATATTTTGTTGCCTTTTTGAAAGTTTCCGTCATTTGCACTCGGTGTTCCGAGAATGTGGGATTAAATTTTTACTATTTATATTCAAAGATTTATTAGAGAGTGCTTGGCGAAGTATGGAGTGCAAATACTTCCATAAAAATTCACCTTGTGCATATTGTATTTGACTCTTTTTTTGCAAAACAAAATGGGAAACGAGGCTTTACAAAAATCAATTCCAATGTGTAAAAATTTTGCAAAAAATCTAGAGAAATTTTCTTGCTCTTGTCCCACCATTAAATTGTTTTTTTTTTTGAAACTGTTGTGCTCCATAAATTTTTTCGTAAAGTTGAGTTTGTTTTTATTGTTACTACAGAAAATTAGTTTCTCCGTTTTTAAATAAAATGTCGCTTACATTTGATTTCTTTTGCAAAAAAATATTTAGACTTGTTGAAAAAACACAATTTAAAAAATTACAATTACTTTTTGCTGAGAATTACGTATTGATCAAATTAATTTCTTAAATCGTATTGGAGCATTCTATGTTCTGAATAACAACTTTAATTTTTGTGTTAGGGATAACCAAAATGTTTAATTTTTTCATTAATAATTTACCACAAATTTTTATCGGCCGTTATAATTTAGAAAGGTTTATTATAACATAATTTCCAGGTAGATACTCTCCATAAAACTTGTGATATAAAAAAGTAGCTGTTTTTTATTATTTGAGGTATATAGTACTCGCACAAATTTATTTCGCGCATTCTTACATGTTATATTTTAATAAGATGCTTTATATTCATAAAAAAATTGTTGAAAATTTATGTCTTCGTAACAGCATTACATCGATAAAACCTCAACAAATGTATTTCACAAAGATATATAAATTACACGAGGATTAATATATACAAGTCCTCGAAAAAAAAAACAACCCCATCACTGAAAAACCCCTAGACTCTGACATACTATAAGTTCCTTTATCAAGGCCGCTGCGATCCTTTATTTCCGGCAGAGTTGATTTGTGGTACAAAAGAACTACCAGCAATGGTCAATGTGTGTTTTGGTATCACATCGCCCATTTCGGTAGTCAATTCAGGAGTAAGTGTGCTTTCAACTTGCGTCATATGTGGCATTGCGAACTGTGGAGAAAGCAAAAAGTTGAAAGAATTTTCCAAACACTTCCTCAACTCTGCGTAGGAAACAATCAGTATATTGTCACCATCACGTGAAACTAATTGAATGCTCTCATCAACACCAGCGTCAAGCTAAAATCTTAGGATAATTGTTAAAAATTGGCTAAAGTCATATTTAAAACATTCTTTACTATAAAACAAAAATTGATACCTTGTTTAAGCACATTATTATATGCGAAAGATCAATCCATGCTTTGCCATTAGCGTTAACTTGGTGAAAAATATAATCTCGAAAAAGTTTTAGAAAGTAACGATCACTTGTCTCACTCCACATTAAATCAAGGTTTGGACTGTAAAGGTCATAAATTACTAGAGTAAAACGGTACCTTTTACAAAAAAAAACTCACTCAAAACGTTCATTGACAGTGTTTAATTTGCAAAGAATTCTAAACAGGCGGCCGTTCTCCACTTCCTTAACAATATTTTTGTACAAAGAGAAATAATTTTAAAAAATATTCATAAGTCGCTAAGATTATAATCTTTTAATTAAATAATATTAAAAATATACTTTCGATAATTCGTCTTCTAAATAGTCACTTTTTAATTGAAGACTCTCAATATGTCCATAAAAACGCGCGCCAATCATAGGCATAATTTCGTTGATTGATGTAAGTTTATGTCCACTAACTTTGGCACTCATTAATGTCCTATAAATCTTTTCCGTTTATATCAGTTTAAAAAAAAGTTAACTGCATGAGAAAATCTTTAATACGAAATTAACTATACTAAGAGAATACAATTTAAGTTTAAGTGTTGAAACCACAAATAAAAATGTAAAATTTAATTCATAATATGAAGTCATTCGTTATTAAAAATGTATTCAATTACAATAATAAACAAATGTGACTCAAACGTAGATCAGTTAAAACTTTGACAAAATGGTTTAAGCAAGTCAATACATTTTTTTCAATTGCATTTAATAAAAATTTAAAATCAATTTTAGAATTTGACCAAAATAAATTTAAACTATGTACAATAAATAGGTTTAAATGACCAACATATAACAAAAAGCTTACTGAATAACGTTTTTTAAATCCATAGAACAGTGTTGATCAACGTATTGCATTGAAAGAGCAATATTTTCAGGATGAGTTGCATTCAATCTTCCCGTTACCAAAATCAGTAAAATTTGACCAAAACAGCGCAAATCATCCACATAAAATTTAAAAAAGATATTAAAGACATTCAAAAAACTTTTTTAACATTATTCAAAATTTATAATTATAATAAAAATTATTTTTCAGTGAACAAAAAATATTGCCTGCTGTGAAACAGTACTGTTCTTGCCCACATTATCGCTTTGTAAAATATCAGCAATGCCGCAGCAGCCAATTAAAAGTCTATAAATAAATAATATTAGTAAATATTGCTTCAATCTCCAACTTACATATTAGTATTTTGTGTAAAAAACTATAAATAATAACCTGGATTTTTCGCAAAAAAGAAGCCGTGAAATATCAAACAAGCGAATTGCTAGTCCAGATGAATGAATGTAACGAATCGCTGATGATAATTGAATAATATAATTCCAAATAAGAAGCTCAGAAAGTCCACCAAACTTTGGGCTTACTGAATGCTTTGTAAGCATTAGACCTCAAAAAAATAAAAATTTATTTTTAGTGTTTGGTAAAAACATACAATGATCGGGTGCACCTCGTCCAAAATAATGTGACTTCAGAGTTTCGGCCATAGGATAAAAATCATACACAAAAACATAAGCTGAAAAAAAACTTAAATACTTTTTCAAACGCCGCTACTTGTGAATTTCTGTAAACCGACACTTTATACAAAACATTCTCTTGTTAGTTTACCATAAACAGTTTGTAAATATTAAAAAAAGTAGAACTAAAATAAATTTACAATTATCATTAAATGCCCGCGTTTGAAAAACTTCCCGAAGTTGGACAACATTTGAATGAGGAAGTCTTTTCCAATTCTCACAAGTCATTAATTGCTTTTGGCTATGTAAGCGTGGTGCTAAAAGGTTAAAATAGTAAAACAAGTAATTATATTTAGCTTAAAAACTTACTAGAAATTCGTCTTAAACAATAAGTATGACCGTCAGTAGCTTTTACAGCACGATAAACCACTTCTAAAGAGTTACGCCTCATAGAACTCAACAAAGTCACGTTATGAAAATGTTCAATAGTTGACGGATAAGTATTGTCTGCATTGCATGACTGAAGTGCCAACTGACGTGCAATTAATTCCTGAAAAAATTCATCACGTTAATCAATTTTTGTATACATTTAGACAAAAACAATAGAAATCAAATTATTGAATCTTATTTTATAAAGTAAAAATAAGTTTAGTCATAATATTGTTATATAAAAAAAGTGACGTTTTAAATATACAAAAAATTTTTAAATCAGAATAAAAGAAAAAAAAATTATTTTTGCAAGATTAATACTGCTTACAGCTTTCAAGTTTGAGTCAATAAAGAAGTTAGAATTCGGTTGACCTTTTATTCTATTTTTCCAAATACGCGCAGGCTGATTTTGATACGCGTAATACAGTTGACCCTAAAAACTTTTATGAGAAAAATATTCAATTAATTTCATGAAATTGTAAATTATATACCGCATCGTCATCATCTTCAGGATAATCACAAGCGCCAGATGAATTCTGATAAAAGTCATTCTGTGAACTCACATAGTTACCATTTAAAAAGGCAGATACACCATCTAAACATTTGTTCAATAAATAATAATAAACAAAAACTAATGACTAACCCTCAATAATGTCTGTAGATGGATTATCAGAAACACTTAACTGAGAAAGTGGATAAGTTATGGAAGACGCCTAAAATTAAATAGTTTATAAGAAAAAATGTACAATAGCAAAAAATTTACGTTCGCAATCAATGAATTTGTAGAAAATTGCTGTGTTGATTGCGACATATTACGAGAAACATCTAAAATTAATTTAGTACATTTATATTCATTTTTAAAAAATAGCTTAAATAAAAAAAACTAAATTTTTGATCCTTGAAGGTATTGCGCAAGACGAGATCCAGATGGTAGGTTAGTGTCTTCTAGTTTTGAAATATTCGCATAGGAAGATGATGTTAAATTGGGTTCATAACCATGAATCATTGTCAATTTAATATAACAGAAAGAGTAAAGAAAAATTACCAACAATTAAATAGATTGGAAGGTCACGGCATCAACTGTTTTATACCTTGCATATTAGAGCCTAAAATTTTTAAACTTAAAAGATTAATAATAAGACAATCAATGTTATAAGTTATTCGCAATAGTATGTTTTAGCTTAAAATATATTCTAAAAACCAAATTTTTTCTGTAAAAGCTGCTTAAAAAGACATAAATTTTAAGTCCATATTGTTTTTTTAAAACAAAAACATAAAACACAAAAAATTATAGTTTCTATAAAATTTTGTGCTTTTCATTAACTTTTATTAAAATAAATTTAAAATCAACTTTAATATATTTAACTATTACTTTTTATTTATTTTCCCATGAATTAAACAAAAACATCGTGATTGATTCAATAAATTGGTATAAAAATTATAAAATTTTATAAGAAAACTTAAACTCTTTATAGAAATACAATTAACTGATGTACGACTTATTCAACTGTTCTATAGAATTAATTGATTTAAAAGTAATTTAATGACAAAAATATCTCCATAAAATGTGTGCATGTCCACGCATTTTAGAATTATATAATTTTTCTAGTTTGACAAATCAATGATTGAAAAAGGCGCAAATTTAAATTATGATTTATTTGCCTAAGTTTTGCAATGAATTTTGAATGAATTTTTTTAATTTTTATATTGTGTAGCTGTATAAAATTAATTAAATTTTTAGAGGTGAGTTTTGCTTTTTCAATCACATATGAGTTACAACGCAAAGTACTTCACAAAATTATACAACACCTTCTTTTTTCGATTTAAAAAAAATAGTTAAAATTTAGTAATTGTGTATGTTTTTTGTATAAAAATATTGGCTTAGCCTCTAAACGTGTTATCACTATAAATAATTGATAAGTAATAAACTACAAATAAAAAAAATACAGTTTTATTAAAATCCGTCACCACAAAATTATACGGCACATTTTTTTGATTTTTTTAAATAATCGTGTTTATTATAAAAATTTTTTTTATTAATTTTTATTATTTTAATGAAGAACAAAATTAAAAAGTTTATAACAGTAAAAACAATATTAACAAAAAAATTTTGAAATTATTCCACTGTCGAAATGACAATTTCGCACGGCATTTTTTTCAATTATTTAGAATATGTTAAACAATTTATAATAAAATATCCGGTTTCCAAGATACTTTTAATATGCTTCCTTGTAAAATCTTTTTTTTCATGTTATATGTTGACACTTAATTTTTTAAAAGCCTCTTGTAACAGATTAGAAATCAATTCATTACCAAGCCCTTGCAATACATGAAGGGTGGAATAAAATGATTAATTTCTATGTTGATTGGAGGATTGAAAGTGAATTATAAAGTTGGTTTTATAAAGCTTTGTTTTTTTTGGTCCTCTTAAAAGTAATGATCAAAATGTTTTGCTAATACTGAAAGAACAAGTCAAACTTTGAATTCATTATTTGGACATGCGCATATAAACGAACTAAAAGTAGTTACAATGCTGCTCCAAATAACATGTGAATAATTGTGTTTTTTGTGTTGCAGTAAAAATTTAAGTAACTTTTGTAGACTAAACTAGAAAATCAACTATGACATAAATTATCTAAAACTGAATTAGCTTTTCTTATACTAGCAGTTACCAATTTATTCACTATCTTTACAAGAGTTCTTGGACTTTTTTTAGCTTAAAGTTAAAGAAATTTCCTTCTTTCAGGACTTTTATTTCTAAAAATTACATGTTTTACAAAATTACAAAATCTATTTAAAATTTCATTGTACTCTAAAAAGGTGTTTATTTACCATGGCCTTTTATAAGTAATTGTTCACGAAGTTTTGTATTTTCTAAGTTCATTATAGTCAATTCGTTTTGGATTTTGACACAAACATATTTTTTACATTATAAAATAGATGGGCTAATAAAAATTTAAATTCTCAAATTTATGATACGATATTGTACTTTAAATGTGCTAATCACAAAAATTAATTGAAATATATCCGTACTATATTTTATTAGTGAGATTTTTATTTTTTTTAAAATTTAAATCAAAAGTGTATGATAAATAACATCTTCTACAGTAGAAAAAAAAACAAGAAAAATATGAAATATTATGAAATTACAGTAAAAATTAAATAAGAAAAAAAATTTAAAAATATTATGGGATTAGCACTTTCTTAATTTTTCAAAAATTA
>JANSTW010132330.1:0-16368 GCA_027564275.1 Diadocidia ferruginosa | reverse complement strand
TCTTTTTTTACATTATTTGTACTAGTAGTTCCGGTACTCACCGTTAATCGCCACCTGTCAGTGACAGAGAGCGTTAAGAGGGCACATTGTCTTTTAAAATAGGACGGGCTTAACGTTAGTATGAAAAAACCGAAATATAAACATTTATAGGGATTGTTTGATGTCAAATTGTCAAATAAAAGGTCTCGACAAGGGCTCTCGACTTTTGTTTGGGTTTCATAATGCAGGCCTCCGATTAGAAAATTAAATCAAAGCGGGAAGTTATGACAAAAACGGTATTTTTAGTTTTTTTTCTCTCGAACTAGACCATTATAATGTCTAAATTTGCCTCGTACGTCACTGCAGTATACAATAATATAGACAGAATTTAATTTAGGAAAAATCTATATTTTATAAAACAGAGTTTCAATTTTATTTTGTAAATACCATAAGTTACTTTTTAATTTATATTTATATATACAAGTAGGTGTAATTGTTTGCTATATTTATGTAAAAGTACTTCAATTATATACAAAATTTAAAAATATGTAGTTTTTTATTCTCTCTCTATAAAATGTCTTAAATTTGCCATATAATATAAGGTTGACTTTACTGTGTTGTTTTCATTTCACATATACAACCTAATAGGATAATACTGCGGGAACAATAAATATGTTGCAATCATAATTTCATATAATAAATGTGTGACATACACACCCGCAACTTTAATTTTATTTTGTAAAATAATTATTTTTATGATTCTCATTTATAAAATTATGAAATATAAATTATATTTCAGTTGACCGCACGCATATATATATATACAAACACAACACCGAGCACAACACCGTATGCGTTTATATTTTATTTAACCGAGCGATTCTCAAAACTGTGGAGTTGCGACCCTATTGAAGGTCGCAAGCAAGTATATGTTTTAATTTTTAACTAAAGTAAGAGTTATATAGACGTTAAATTTTTACAAGTCATCAGGAAAAAAAGAAAGAGTTAGCTTTATAGGAAAAAGTCTTAAGTGCGATCCCCTTCGATATAGCGACTTTCAAGTCTTTGGTTTGTTTCAATCGAGTGTACACATTTTTGTATCTTATATTCTCGATCTCTTTCTTTTTTTCCTCTTGTTTTCTTGAAAAAGTCAACGTCTAACTGCTACTTAACTACAAAATCGGTTGAAACTACAACTAATATTGTCACTAGCTTTCGTTGTTAAAATTATGATGTACAATCTTGTATACCCCGCCGGCGTTTGTCAGCGAATGTTTTTTCTGATGTTCTGGGATGTGTCAAAATTACGGTGAATTTTACCCGCTGCCTCTAGGGCTTATATCTTGAATAATAAAAGATCTAATTATTTATTTGGTCTTTAAATAATAACGGATTAAAAATATTTTTACCTTATCAACAGAGATCCCGTTAGCCCGTATCCGATCCATTGCCATAACCCGAAATCCGTGCCCGTGCAAATGAAATGGATGATTTGCATCGTGTTTGTAACCTTCGTCAATGAGAATAACCTCGATTGTAGCATTCAATGGCACCTGCATAAAATGCGTACATTCACAGAAATTTTCCAGACAATCAAAGTGTTCGTTCCGCAACAAAGTTTCATTACAAAATCCGGCACCATCGATTTTATCTTTGTAGACTATTAGCGGCTCGGTGGGCATTTTCATCGTTATATAGTTTAGCTGCGGTGACATAAATTAGTTGGTCACATCTGTAACATAAACTGTAAACTAAAAGTTATAATTTTCCATGAAATAAACATACTTGAAATAATAGCATACAAACCGGAATCATTAAAATGAGGATTGTCTTGACATAAAATTGAAATTCAGCCTTTTTTTGTCGTATTTTCGGATGCATTTCATTAATTGACTCTAGTTCAGGCATCGAAATTAAATTATTATCTCCCGAATCCTTATTTAGAGCACTCATTTGAACGCCTTACAATTGTACAAGTACAATGTTATTTTGTGTTTATGAATATTGAATATAAAAAGCACAAGCCTTGATTTGAGTCAAAATGGTCAAACCCGGCTATTTGACCATTTTGACTCAAATCATGGCTTGTACTATTTACCAATTTTTTTTGTGTTTTATTGCCCCTAATTAAGAAAAAAAGGCCCGTCCATCTGTCCGTCCATAAAATATATCGGCTACAAGAAAGTTTTACACCATCAGTAAACGGATTTTCGCAAAATTTTGTGAGGGTAAGTTTTTAGTTCTGGGATTGCGTTTGTAGTCTCTAGATCAAAAATGAAGAGGGGCTAACATACGATTTTTTTTTCTAAAAAATAACCGAAAAATATGGCATATATAGAAAAAGGTTTACCAGTAGAGGGATTTGGACAATTTTTTGTATGGGTGAGTTTTTAGTGGTTTCATATGCCCTAACATTTCTATTTGGAGTGTCTAGGTCAAAGGTTAGGAGGGCTGCCATACGTTTATTTTTGTAAAAACCGCTTCACACTACTTAATTAAATGCGACCAATTTTTGTGCAGCGGCCAACTGCAGAAGCAGCCGCTCAATATTACAGCTGCAGCGACAGCACCTCTCAGATGCTGATGCTTGACATATTTGAAACACGTGTTGACAAAATTGGACAGAATTGTCGACAGTTACTGTTCAGGCTTCGGCTGAGCCCACATATATGCTATTAAATTTTTTTTTATATGAAAATTGTAGACCTTTTAAAATCTACGTTAAAAATGAAAGTGTGCGTGTAATTTTATAGAAATCTTTCAATAACAGTGTAAAAATTAAATACTGTTTTTGCAATTTTATAGAAAAACAGTGTAGGAGTGAGTAAATAATATGACAGGCCACAAGCTACCTTCAGTTGCATATAAATCAGCAAAGCGACGTCCAGCCGCTAGCCGCGACGTCTGAAGGCAGCAACTTGTAGTATTCGTTTCTGAAATAAAAAAAGAATAAAATCGAATTCCGTGACGCTGATCAGACTCTTTTTTACGTCTAAATGCCATATTATATTATCCCGAAAGTTGGCCCAAAATCCCATTTTTGTCATGAAAAAAAATAGTCGCTAATTTTCATATAAACTTTCTGACAAGACTTAGACTAAAACCGGATTTCAACATACGCTCAACAGACGCTGTTTTACTCGCTGATCAGACGATATTTATACGCTGGACACCGGCGGGGTATAAAATAACTAAGAACTAATTAAAACAAAAAATTGAATCTAAATTAATTATAAACATCCTAATTTTTGGAAAGAAATATTTAATAAAATAAGCGAGGGGAACCACTTACGGAAATCATGGAACAAATTATATCGGAAATCATTTCGAAAATCTGAAATCATGGGACAGAATTTTTCTAGTGATTACCGCTTCGAAAATAAGAGTATTGTAGATGAGTTTATTTAAATGCATTTTTTTCGCAACTCCCTAGGATGTTCAGGCATTTTTTGGCGCTAGTCTGTGTGTTTTCGGCATATCTACTTTGAGGAAGTCATGGACGGGTTTGGCTCTACACCGTACCAAAAAAAAAATGTAGACAGTTTTTTATATGCTAAAGGTCTGGCTAGACCTATAGTTGAGAATCCTAGGGTTAACCTCGCCCTTAACATTTATTGTCATTGCGATAAAATAAATTATTTTTGCAAACATGTTATTGAAATTTCCAAGAGACATCAAAATGGCCGTGATGATGTTCTGCTCGAGGTTCTGCTGCTTGGGTTTTGGATGCCATGAATAATAATTTGACAGATTTTACGCAGCAGAATTTACTGCTTTCTTTATATTTTACAACATGAGGTTTATAAAAAAACATACATATTTTTCACATGTGAAAGTCCTGGGGCTGGGACCACAGTGTAATAATAACGTGGTAGTAGTAGTAAATTTGACATGCGATTTTATTTTCCTAATTTGAATGACCTTGATTTCATTGTAAAGGCAAAATTTTGTTTGAAAAGATGGCCGACAATTTGGCAATAAATTTTGCGATTTGCAATGACTTTATATAGATTAGATTTTGGCTCTATGAAAGTAATATGGAAGTCATGTGCGGGAGTCATGGAATCGAGCATGGAAGTTTTTTAAATATGGAAGTCAGTGGGACCAAATATTTTTCAAGTGATTACCTCCTCGATATTTTCTCTCTGTGAAGTCGAAAATATAGAGTCCCCGTACCAAGATAAAAAAAAGTCTGAGAACCACTGATATAATCTCGTAATATTAATTGTAAAATTTGTACTTAACAATTTTATTATAAAATAAGGCATCTAATTTCCATCTTGTTACATTTACTTATATACATAATATTATTATAGTTCTTTGTTATTCGTCGTTGCATTTGCATTAAACAAATAAATAATCTTTTACTATACATATACATTTTACTATCTTGTTGTTTCTAAACTGTATAAGCAGTGACGAATGTTGGAAACAGTTTTGTGGGGTTCAATGAAAACTAAGTTTTTCTTACATATTTTTTATGATCGGATGCACCAAATACAACAATCTATGAACCAAGTATAGTCGCAGGTGAACAAAAATCCACGCAAAATACAAGATATGGTCACCTTGATTGTGTGGATTTGCGTTCAAATAAATTTTTAAATGGTTCGATCTTTTTTTAAATAAATAATTTTCAGGAAAATAAATATCACTAAAAAAATTGTGTCCCATGATTTCTGATTTTCGAAATGATTTTCGTGATTTCCGAGATGTTTTCCGTGATTTCAGAAATGATTTCCGTGCTTTCAGTAATATTTAGACCCATGATTTCCGTAAGTAGTTTGCAAATCACTAGAAAAAATTGTGTCCCATGATTTCTGATTTCCGAAATGATTTTCGCGATTTCCGGGATGATTTTCGTGATTTTCGTGATTTCAGAAATAATTCGTCCCATGATTTTCGTAAGTGGTTTCCAAATCACTAGAAAAAATTGTGTCCCATGATTTCTGATTTCCGAAATTATTTCCGTGATTTCAGAAATCATTTCTCTCATGATTTCCGAAATGATTTTCGTGATTTCCGAGATGTTTTCCGTGATTTCAGAAATGATTTCCGTGCTTTCAGTAATAATTCGACCCATGATTTCTGTAAGTGGTTTTCAAATCACTAGAAAAAAATTGTGTCCCATGATTTATGATTTTCGAAATGATTTTCGCGATTTCCGGGATGATTTTCGTGATTTCCGTGATTTCAGAAATAATTTGTCCCATGATTTCCGTAAGTGGTTTCCAAACCACTAGAAAAAATTGTGTCCCATGATATCTGATTTCCGAAATGATTTCCGTGATTTCAGAAATCATTTCTCTCATGATTTCCGAAATGATTTTCGTGATTTCCGAGATATTTTTCGTGATTTCCGTGATTTCAGAAATAATTTGTCTCATGATTTCCGTAAGTGGTTTCCAAACCACTAGAAACAATTTTGTCGCATGATATCTGATTTCTGAAATGATTTCCGGGATTTCAGAAATCATTTGTCTCATGATTTCCGTAAGCGGTTTTCCCGTCGTGGTAATCACTTCACAAATATTTGTCCCACTGACTTCCACACGACTTCCATAGAGATTGTCCCAGGACTTTCTCATGTGAGCACGCTTTGAACATCATGAATATTCGTCACTGCGTTTATAAGCATTATATTCAAGTATGTTTAATCTTTATTATGTTATGAGGGTATTATTAATAATTGTGTAACAATATATCTCGCTATATTATATTTATGTATTCGAAATAATCTCTGCGTATAATATATAACACAGTGCAATTCTAGCATAATGCAATGCGTAAATCTGATATACCTACCCGGATAGGAAAAAAATGGAAAACTATTTTGCGGTAAAGAAATCGACCAAAACTTTAATATAACATAAAAATTAGTTTAACCGGGAAATTGTATCAATATAATAAACTATCGTTTTCATTGTTTGTTGATATAAAAGAAAATTACTGCGTGCAGTTGACAGTTGGTCAATATTATTCGGTGCATTGAGGCAGAAAAAATTATAAAATATACAACATTTTCCGACACATTTTCGTTTACTATATATCGGATCTCTCTAAATGTACAAAACAGTTTTATAATGTAAGTCCGAGAGAGAAACCCTCGGGGAAACCACTAGAAAAAATAATGTCCCATAATTTCTGATTTCCGTGATTTCTGAGATGATTTTCATGATTTCCGAAATTATTTCCGTGATTTGCGAAATAATTTGTCCCATGATTTCCGTAAGTGGTTTTGCCCTCGTGAAAATCGGTCCGCGAGTCCCTAGCATAACTGGGATGCTGCTTTTACTATATTTTAACATTTGAAAACTGAAACCACAGTATAAAATAATAACCAGTAGTAGCTTATGAAAATTTTTGCGATTTGCAATGACTTTGAATAGAATAGATTTTGACTGAAATTGGACATACTCTGCGAAAACCGAGTGGTGATATAGCGAGAGAGGCGCTAGAGTGGAATCCACAAGGTAAAGGCAGACCTGGCGTCGAACATCGTTGCAGGAAGCCAAAAGATTTTGCAAAAAACAGAGTGCGTTGGCGGACATTTGTGGATGCCCTATGCTCCCATGTCTAAATAATTAGTTAACAGATTTTTTTTTAGTTTTTCTGACTCAAAGCGTCATAAAACGAAAAAAATGGGTCCCAGCAATTTTACTACTTTGACCTAAATTAAAGCTTGTACTATTTACATACAATTTCGAGTACAATATCCATATATCATATGGATGTTTTGTATTTATATTTAGAGCAAAAATGTGTTCCTCGCATATAGGTAGTTTAAAACCTAAGGTAAATCCCATGAAGTTAACCACCATGAAAAATTCTGTCCCACTGATTTCAATTTCATTGATTTTCAAATGATAAACATATCGTTGTCTCATGATTTCCAATAGTGGTTAACCGCGAGGTCTTTACACAATAAGATTAAAGGAACGTAATACGAAAAAGTGGTTTTAAACTTGGTTGTACCTTAATAATTCATAATTTTCACATGGTTTAAGAACGACAAAAAATAAATCAACAAAAAGTTTATAAACAAAACACGAACAAAATATTCATAAATATATTTGAGGAATACTGCAGAATGCGGCAATTTGCACTTTATATTGAAAGCCTTCTTATTTTACTGCTTTAATTTATCAGTGCAGCGAGAATATCATTTGCAACGCGTACACATAGTGCATAAGAAATCGCAGATGACAAGACAATGGCATTATAATGATACGCGCGGAGGTGACTAATGCCAAAGCGATTTTATTACAAACATATTTTATCTAGGCGAATATTATACATGTAATGTGACAGAACACGCAACAATATTTTGTTGTTGTTGTTTAATTTTAATTTTTTTATATGAAATCGTGTTGTTTTTTTTATTGCGGTTACTTTAAAAAAAACACTTAAGTCAAATTAACCAAGTAAATACGTATAGTTAAAACTTGAAAAGGTGAAATGTTGCACTAATTTGAATAATAATAATATAAAGTATAAATTGCATCTGTGATGCGCAAGTCGTGCATCTTACATTTAAATTATTATTAAATGGTTTTATTGTTTTTATAATTTTTTTTCTTCTATAAGTAGATTTGTTTCATTATATTTTGTAATGTGCAGTTAGCAAAGTTATGTTAATTGTCTGTGTTGCATTAAGAAGATTTTCTATATCAGATTTTATACTTAAATTTGTAATGTCTGTACCCGAGGGGGAAATCACTAGAAAAAACAACCTCGATAGAAGCCAGATGGAAGTCATATAGAAGTCATGTGGAATTCATGTGAAAGCCATGTGGAAGTCATATGGAAGTCATGGATGTCATATAGAAGTCATATGGAAGTCATGGAAGTCATATTGATGTCATGGAAGTCATATGGAAGTCATGGAAGTCATGTAGAAGTCATATGGAAGTCATATGGAAGTCATGGAAGTCATGGTAGTTATATGGAAGTCATGGAAATCACATATAAGTCGTTTCAATATGGAAGTCAATGGGACAAATATGTGTGATTAGCCCATCGCTAAAATGTTGTCCCATGATTTCTGATTTCCGAAATGATTTCCGTGATTTTCGAAATGATTTCTGTGATTTCCGAAATAATTTGTCCAATGATTGACTTCCATATTGAAATGACTTCCATGAATTTCATATGACTATCATGTGATTTCCATGACTTCCATGACTTCCACATGACTTCCACATGACTTCCATATGACTTCCACGACTTCCATGACTTCAATATGACTTCCATATATGACTTTCATGACTTCCATATGACTTCCACATGGCTTTCACATAAATTCCACATGACTTCTATATTCTACCTCGCATTTTTGCTAGTGGTTTCCCAATTGTGCTAGTCTCTAGGCTGGACCATTTATACTTAATAACTATATATGATATTCTATAAGCTACACGAAGAGTAAAGTTTTCTTTGAAAATCATTTTGTTTTGATAATCTTCTAATTAACACATTTGCCCTAAATTTCTTTTCGTCCAATTTATATAGTTGTACTCGGCTTCATATTATATATACTCTTGTTACTATATACTTTGAAAAGATTCATTTGCATTTATGTTTACAGCATAATAATATATTTATATGAATGGACCAATAGTTTTTTTTTTTTAATTATATGCGTTTACTATTTAAACAATTTTGAGGTAAACATACAATTTTGGTTTTGTTTACGTAGCACACATTACGATCCACAAAATGTGTAATTTGAATTTTGAAAGAAAATGTTTCAATTTAAATGATATTTTATAATTGTGCGGTATATACACCGAGCGAGATACCGAGATATATAAATTAGGCTGGCCATTTGTTTTATTTGGTTTTTTCTAGTATCTCAAAGTCTTAAAACCGAAGTGTCAACCACTATGAAAAATTGTGTCCCACTGATTTCAATTTTTTTTTAATAATTTCCATTTTTTTAATTTATTTCCAAATGTTTTCCATTTTTTTATATGATTTTCAAATGATTTCCGTTTTTTTAAATGATTTCCACTTTTTTTTAAATGATTTCCAAATGATATCCATAAAGATTGTCCCATAATTTCCAATAGTGGTTAACCACTCGCTTAAAACGTCCGACTTACTATAAAACTCGTGGGGGTAATCAATTGAAAAAAATTTGTTCCACTGACTTCCATATGCCTTCCATAAAGATTACCTCAAGACTTCCACACGTAAGCACCCCTCGAGAAAACTATTAAAAAAAATTCAGAAGTCGGAAATGTTAATATATAAATAAAATGAAAAAGTATAATTTCTACAGTACCTTTATTTTTATTGAAAATTCCATATAAAACTAAAATCGCCATAAGCGACCTCTGGAATAATGTCCGAATTTTCTAAAAAAAAAATTTTTGTAGTTTGCTATATACAAGCCGAACATTATATATAATATGATAGCTAGAATCGGTTTTAAAAAAGTGCCTCCAATATGTTTGACGGCCAACCTATTTTTTCTCCATTGCAAATATTTTTGATATATTTTATTTTTACTCAACTTTACGAAAATTGTCATGCATAAATAATGAAAAATATACAAAAAAGATAATAAATTAAATGGCTATATAACGATTAGTTTTTTTTTAATGTTGAAGAACATTTTATAGCTTAACAAACCTCTAATATTTTTAGAAAATGACATAATAATATAAAATAGCCGTGTGCGACCGCTTCATTTGAGCTACCTATATACTGAATTGTGTTTCGTTAATACTTTTAGATTTATTGGAACTAACATTCGCAAGCGGTAAATATCGTTTTTATATAAAAAAAAACACCTATTTAGCATTTTCTAAGTTTTTTTTTTCGTAGATGAAAACAATTTAAAATTATGTCATAGTATTTATGTACACAGGTGGAAAAGAAGTGGTAAAATCTTTGGTTTTTTGGCTAACGCAACTGAATTTTTAAATATGTGTATATCATTAAGTAATTACATGTTACAATATTATGTTGAATTTTACATGAATTTATATAGAGTAAGTTCCAAATCATTGAAACTAAAAAAATTTCTGCCTGTGTATATTTTATTCGGATGAGAGAACAATATTTATAGTTGCTTTTTAAATTATGTTTATATATATAAATGATTAAGTTAATTAATTGTTTTTGAAATATTGTATGAATGAAGGGCAGCTATTGTAACAACTAATTATGCGACATTAGGGGGAAACCCTCGGGGAAACCACTTAAATCATGAGACAAGGGTGCGGAAATCATTTCGGAAATCAGAAATCACGGAGAAATCAGAAATCATTTTCGGAAATCAGAAATCATTTTCGGAAATCGGAAATCATTTTCATAATCAGAAATCATTGCGGAAATTACGGAATTTTTTTCAGAAATCAGAAATCATTTCGGAAATCACGGAAATCGTTTTAGAAATCAAAAATCATGAAAATCAGAATTTTTTTTAAAAATCATAAATCATTTCGTAAATTCGAAATCATGAGACATCATTTTTGGTTTTCCCCTCAGAATGGTGTATTTACGAAGGGCAAAGCCCAGAGTGTAAAATCACTAACGGAAATCACCAAATTATTTCGGAAATCACATAAATCATATCAGAAATCACGGAAATCATTTCGGAAATCAGAAATCATGGGACAACACTTTTTCTAGTGGTTTCCCTATCGCAAAGCCCATAGTGTAATAATATGCGTAGGGGTGGGCGAAGTCGGGGTAAAAAATATTGGTGAATGTAAAATGATAGCTAGACCCTTGAAGGAGTGATCCATTAAAGCTTTAGAATTTTTCTTGATTCCGCCACTATAATGTAAAATGTATAATGAAAAAAAAATGCCTTTTTTAGATTTTTTTCTGGGACCCCGCCTCTATAATGTGAGATACACCCTAACTTCAGGAACAATAATTATTTCCTTCATCACGACATTTGAGACCACACAACCCATATAAATATGAATTTTCCTCGGAATTTTCAGAAATACTTCAAATTTTCAACCTTTCTAGACCTCCTCCCCTTTTATATATAATATGTTCTACGTTTGCTTTTTTTAAACTAAAACTTTTATGGCTAACTACTTCAAGTGTCTAACTTTCATTTTATACACCCACCAATATTTTTTACCTCGCTCATCCCTACTCATAAATATACGAAAAAACATATTTTTGCACCTACTTCCACCTACTTGAAGTGATGGATTTGTCTAAACTTTTTCTTAAATGATTGGTATTTGTAATATAAAATGTGACGCCTTATACCCTTCCAAAAAATCAATTTTTCTGAAATTTTTACCAAACTTTACACACCTCTGGGGGACAAACCTTTAGGGTACTTGGTCAATTGAAGCCGGTTTTATACCCAGCGTTTTGCCCTTTGTAAATACAGCATAGCGGCCTTCCCCTTCAGGGAGGTCCGCTATACTGTATTTACGCCAGAAAATCTCTAATGGAAACCAATCTAGGTTGCAGCTAGGGTTGCCAGATGTACTCCTTTCGGGAGTAATTTAATCCTTTGGACCCGCTTGTGTACTCCTTACTCCTCCATAGGCAGATCGAGAACATTTTGTATGAAAATGTACTCCTTTGCTTTATTGGAACGGTGTTTTTTTTGTAAAATTTAAAACAAAAATCGCTGCACGGAAATTTTAGCTCATTACTGTAAATCTCTAATTTTTCTGGTAAATAAGGATTTAGACATAAGAAAAAAAAAATAAAAATAAAAATAAGATAAAAGATATCGAACTGCAAGCGATCGTCGTGGCAGAGGTTTAATAAAAGCAATAAAAAAACACGAGGTTACTCTTCGCAAGAGACTTTAATTTTTAAAACGATGATGTCGATAAGTACTTATTACTTCGTTCTGTTATCATTGAGTAATTAGACCTCTGCAAGACAAGATAAAATATCTCAAAAGTGATTTTGTTTTTAGTTTAAAACATTCCAAAAATTAAAGCCAACAGACAACAGTTAAAATTTTTTCTTTAAAATGTACTCCCGAAGCTTTGGAAATACCTGGCAACGAAGTTGCAGCAGTGCCAGAAATAATTTAGAATTTTTGTTAAAATTTAAAGTAATTTCACAAATAACGCAAATTGATTTCTATAACTTTTTGCGATGTCATTAAGGTATGCGTTCAATACTGATTAATAAATTTCCGAAAAGATTTCTGGGATTTTCGAAATGATTTCCGGTATTTCCGAAATGATTTCCGACACTTGTCCCTTGATTTCCGTTAGTTTAGTTTCCTATTACTAAACTAACGGAAATCAAGGGACATGGGTTCCGACCATTTCGGAAATCATTTCGAAAATCCCAGAAATCTTTTCGGAAATTTCGAAAATTTTAAACCACTAGCGGAAATCATAAGACAAGTTTACGGAAATTATTTCGAAATTCAGAAATCATTTAGGAACTATCGGAAATATTTTCGATAATACCGAAAATTATTTCGAAAATACCGAAAATAATTTCGGAAATTACTAAAATCATTTCGGAAATTACAACATTAAAAATTGTTTGTTAATGGTTTCCCCCCCTCATTCAATTCACCATCATATTATTTATTTTTATTGAAAATTTATTAAAAAAAATCCTTTCATTTCGTTAAAAAAAACTTGCAAGATTGACATAAACAGCATAAAATATATACTTTTTTTTAATACTTGATGCAAATTAACATTTATTATTTAAAAAAAAAATTACAAGGACATAATATTATTTTATTATAAATTAATGTCGCATATTTCTATATAATGGATGTATACGCACAATTTATCTTGTAAATTTTAAAATTATAAACACGATGCGATGGAAAAAGAAAACAACACTTTTGAATAAAAACACATAACAATGCATTTAATTTTTCATTTTTGAATTTAATAAAAATATCGTTGTTTTCTCGTCTTCTCTTCATATTATATAAGATTGACTGTTTATTTAAAAAAATAAAAAACATCCCATCACAAAACCATAATAAACATATTAAAGTGATGTCTGTCCTCGACTCGATGTCTAAATCAAGTCTGTTTATGAAATGTTCCTTACCGATAATATTATAAATGATGATCACACTAAATGTGAATAAATATGAAAAACACAATCATATAATTTCTTTTATGATTTTTGTTCATTTTTAAATTAAAAGATGAACCACGACAAACAAAAACCATCAACCACATTATAATATTCATAAATTAAAATTCATCAACGTCATCGATTTTATTATAAACTTAAATGTACGAAGAGAAGACGGGGAAAAAACTTGTTGTTTTGATGACCAAACATTGATCATCATCGCGCAGTGTTCTTCTCATCTCAACTTGTATTCTTCGTTTTTGCATTTGATTTTTGTGTAAACTAACTTACTAACTACATATAGCTAATTTAGAGCCAATTTTATCGATGACTTAGCCGGTGGTGTTACGTATTTAGTATAAATATATACGTATATATATACACATTAGGACGGAGCGTAACTTGCCTTTTTCGAATTTAATCTGGCCTGCTTCCGGAATTTCTATACCTATCTAACAACACCACAAAAAATTGGTCCCTTTTGATAAAATGTTCAGCCTCCTTTTTTGTCTTTAAAATATGAACAAGGACTAAAAACGGTAAATTACTTGTCGTATTTTGATTTTTTTTACAAAATTCAACCGCTTGTATACAGAACGAGAAGGAAATACCAAGTCCGATTTCAACCTTTTTACCCCTAGCCCAAAATCCCAAAATCCCAAATATTTTTAACCCTATGAACGCCGCGCTCAAGTATAAGAAAACAAAAGTCAAATATGTAGAATTCCCCCCGCCATTCTTGGATCCTCCCCAAACTTTGTAGGATGGAAGGAAAGTCTTCCCTGAACAACGTTTGTTCGGGCAGTTTGCGGTGCTTGACCCTCTTTCAGAGGGGGCGAGGTTTAAAGTTTGTATTTTGTATAGGAAATTTATCTCGAAATTTATTTTATTATTTTTTTTAACCAATTTAGACATTATAATAGTCTGGACCGAGAAAAAAAAACTAAAAATACGGTTTTTGTAGATTTCTCTTCTTATCGAGGAGCGGCAGCTCCCCGAACCCCCTGCATTCTAAAACCCTTAGATGGCCCTGGATATCGTGCGGAAGAGTAGTGTAACACATATGGTCTTAAGATCAACCCGGCAAAAACCACCTTGACTCTCTTTACGCGAAAAAAGAAGCTGTTCGAAAGAGCAACTCCTAGCATTTAAAAACCAATTGCCCCGCAGGTAAAGTATTTCGGATTGAAACCGAGCATTGTACACTGGTTGTACACCTCGATTATCAGACCCATAAGTTCATACGCATCTATATAGTCTGGTGGCCGTGGACTAAAGTAAAAACCTCTTGTTCCAGGCTGGCCAAGATTCAGAGGCTGGCCTAAATAGGAATCACTGGAGCCATGAAAATGACACCATCAGACGCTCTAGATGTGTTGCTCTCTCTTGTTCCCCTGAACCTTTTCATACAGGAAAAATCAAGAAGGACGTATATCAGGTTAAAGGCGAACAAGCAATGGCATGAAAACGATTATGAACACGGTCAAAGAGGAAATGTTCTACTAAGGGAGTCTCCCGAAGTAGGTATACCTTCCGATAAGATCACTCCATACTTTGACTTTATTTAAAGATATAACATCAACCTTGCGGCTCTTAGCAATCAACTCACTCCCTCAAAAATGATCGAGGAGTGTAAAAGGCTGTTAAATAGTCTCGGTTCCAATAACACGATCCGCGTATTTTGGGTGCCGGAACCGCAGGTGTCGAAGGAAACGAAAAATCGGATGAAATGGCTAGGAAAGGGCAAAACACTAAAGAGGTTAGTTAAATCCATTAGCCAAAAAAACACCTAGCAAGATGGAACGGTATTTCCGGTTGCCGTCAAGCAAAATTGTTTCCCAGAAATATTTCTGAAATTAAAACCAAATCCATCCTTCACCTAACGCGCAAGCATTGCAAGGATGTGGTTAGCAATTAGCATCATCAACGGCCACAACAATCTGACCTGCAGATGTACAGACTAGTTGATGATGTTGTGTGCAAATTATGTCTAGAGAATGATGAGGCAGCGACGCATGTTCTTTGCTAATGTCCTGCCTTTTGTCAAACTAGACAAAATATTTTCAGCAACCTCCAATTAGGGAGCTGCCGGATATTAAAGTTAGCAAGATACTGGCCTTTATCCAAAGGACCGGATGTCTGGCTAACTAAGCAACAGAGGGAGGGTACAATGGACAACTGGTGTCTGAGTGCCCGTTTGCATAAAAAGTGACCCTGTCAAAGTGGTAGCCTTTGTCAAGACCTTTTATTTGACATCACCTTTAAATGTTTATATTTCGATATATTCCATACTAACGTTAAGCCCCGCCCATTTTAAAAGGGGATGTGCTCCCCTTTAAGTTTACACTACAATTTTTTTTAATTTAGCCATCCTTTCATTCTGTATATTTGAGGCATTAAATAATTGAATTTTAAAACGTTTACAAACAAACTTTAAACCCCTCCCCTCCAAAAGCGGTCCGAGCGCTGCAAACTCCAAGAACAAACGTTGTTTAGGGGAGACCCTCCGATACCTCCCTACAGAGTTTGGGGAGGATCCAGGAGGAGGGGATATTCTACACTTCAGCCAAACAAAAACATCCTAAAATCTCTTTTTGTGGTGGATTCTGGATTGTGATTTAAAATAAAGAAAGGCGAAGAACTGCCAAAAAAGTTTATCATTTTCCGAGGGGTTAATCACTATGAAAAATTGAGTCCCACTGATTTCCAAATTATTTCCATTTTTTTAAACGACTTCCAAATGATTTCCATTAGGTTGTCCCATGATTTCCAATAGTGGTTAACCTCGCCATTTTCAGTACCTACATTTTCATATTTTGAAAATAAAAGAAAATGCTAAAGATATAATCGAAAAGTACCTATTTTTTGTGGTTTATTGTATAGTTAGAAAAGGCAAGCCTGGGACAAGCCAGATGAAATTCGAAAAAAGTATGTTGCGATCCGTCCTAATACACATGTTGTTTGAAATGTTTTTATATTTCAGCTTTTGTAGCGCAGAAAAAAACTACTCAAGATTTTATTAAATATTTTGAATAATATTATTAAATTTATCTTATAAGGTCGATAGATAAAGTCTATTATTTTAGTGTGTTTCTATTTATTATTATTATTGTACGATTAAGCTAAGTTTGTAATTTAATTTTACTTTGTATCCAATTTGCATATATATTCAAATGATTGTAATTCTTGTGTTTAAATCATTTCTATATATAATATGATTGAACCTTTCATTTATAATATAGTCGGCACCTTACGCAAGTTTTCGATTATAATGTGAAATGTTATTTATTATTTATGAATAATTTAGATAATTCTCGGTATTTTAAAATTTTC
>JANSTW010132219.1:0-16371 GCA_027564275.1 Diadocidia ferruginosa | reverse complement strand
ATAAACAAATCGGTCAAATTTCAGTTTTATTTTAACTTAAATTATTTTTGTATAAAATATAGTAAAAAAATAGAAAATCAAATACCTAAAATTTGAGTTAAATTTTAACCGAAATTTTACCAAATATGTGGTCAATTTGAACGCACTCCTGATGTAAACTTAAAGAATTAACGTGACATTAAACGTATTCATTTTATCGTTTTTGAATGTCGCCAACATATCGTTGTACTTTACATACTTAAGCGAAGCAGCTGCCATATCGCAGGAACAAAACTTTTAAGTACTTTTCATATAAACAGCACTTTGATAAAATATTTTTTGCGATCTCGCAGCCACAAAATAGGTAATTTTCCTAATAAAAACTATTTCCGTTGGAATATTTTACATTAAAACAACATTTTCAAAGTGCTTAGCTGTTAATTGACATGAAAAACTAAAGAAAAAATGGAAAAAGTACAGGTAATTACGGGAATTATCACAATTGTAAAGTTGCATTTCATAGAGAAAAGCGGCCATGTTTGATATTTGGTTGGGGTCACTATAATTGGGAAAATTTGTTTTTATTTATTTCAGATGAACAATCAACCGGACGACAAAAATACCGCACAAGCAGGTGAAATGGTATCAAATTACGATAGAACCGTTCAATCTAAACAGTCAGCCTGCTCAGATGTTCCGTCCAGCAGTACAGCGCCAACAATAATGACACCGAATTTGGCAGGTGCTCCTGCTGCAATTTTGTCAAATTCTAGCGGAACAAGCGGAACACAGTCGTCAAAACAACAATTGGAATTGGGAAAAAGGTCTTCTTTTTCGATTAAAAAATTTAAGGTTTGATTCGTCTTACAATTGAATCCGTGCTTCCTTCGATTTCAGATGTTTTACTGGCGAAGATCTCGATAATCATAGAATTTGTTCGACAGATTGTTGTCTAATCTCTAATATGGTAGAAAAATATTGTTGAGATTATGCCATAATATTAATTACTTGAATTCTGAAGTCTAAGAAAGTGGATTTTTGGCCAAATTGTATTTATTAAAAAAAAACATTTAACTTATGACTTAATATTTCTAGAACGAAGTAATGAAGCTTTGCGATCCAAAAACGAAATTTGACGAACGCATCTGTATACTGATGTCGGCTTGGCGAAATGTTGCCAAGATTATGGAAACTTTGGGTGGTGATCTGCCGTCCGACAACATATTGCATTGGGTGCTGCGGCACACATTACACACAATGTTAATGGTAAGTGTGCAAGTAGTTAAAAGTTAAATAATAATATTTGACATTTTCAGTTAAAATGGGACACGGTAGCCACGGACAATAAGGAATACATTAAGGAACAGATAAGCCATTGTATGCCTCGCGTAACATCGCCAAATTATACACATCGTTGTAAGTATATTCATCAAAATATTGAGGCACCATGGAGCCATCCGATGATAGCACATCTGTTGAATGGCAGCGATGATGACACAAGTCGATTAACCGAGGAAATCGACTATTTTGCCCAGGAACGTGGATGTATGATTGCGTTGCGTTTGCAAAAACTTTGCGACGACACAAAATGCTCCGCATCAGCGTACACATTTGCAAGCAAAGCAATGCGAGCTATACGAAGCGTTCGAGCCACCCCAACCCATCCGTTAACACGATCCGTGTCCGAAAGTCAATATAATTTCATATTTGACGTATATTTGGCACTGTCATTTAAGTTTAATACTTTGGATAAGTGCGTCGAAGAGGTGAGTAGTAGTTTTTATGAGAAAATAATCATCTGACAAAATTCTGACCCAAAGACTTCCATTTTCAAATATCATCTTATCAATGCCATACGACTTCAAGAATTGATTATCTCCTTAAATTTAAATTTTAACATAATTTTTTTTTTTAGTTAAAAGCTCTGAACCTTGACAAGTCATTAAAACTGCTGTTGCGTGAACCACCAAAGGCAGCCGAATCACCAAAACTATTCAAATTGCACAAAAAAGTGGTTGCACTGGCACTGACCGTGTTTGTGACCACCTCAATGATGCATCCGCTTGAGACCATTGAGGACGAACAGCATTTGGCTGGAATTCTAACCGAATGGATCAAATCGAATCGCAATGGAGCCAGTTTTATTGAAGAGACTAAAAAATTAATTGCCATGGCCGAAACTCAACAGCATGTTTTCATATTATGTTGTTCGCTGCAATTGTCGGTAGGTGGTTATATATAACCCAAGGTGTATAGAGTTATAAGGTGTGTGAATCAAGCTAGCGGTTCTAGGGCGGTTTGGCATGCTATACACAAAATTGATGACAAAATTGGAATAGTAAAAATTATTTTTTGTTGGTGGCTTCAAGCAATTTACTATGACAATGAAGTCACAATTTTGTGCGAAATTTTTTATGTATTCTTTGCGCACACCTTATAAAACTAGAAGAAAGAGTTGCGACAATAAATTATTTTGATAGTAAAAATAGAAGTACTAGTTGAGGCTTATTTTCGTGGTGAATTTTTTCCTATACGTTATGCCGTATAAATCAAAAATTCACCTCAAATTGTTGTTGTTTTCTGTACCCCATTTTTTGGGGCTTATTTTTCACGAAATTGCGTAGTACTTCTATATACACCTTGGTATTAGCCGCTTAATGTGATTGAAATTGATTTTTGTTTTACGTTTGCAGTGTGCCCAACAACATCACGATTTTATTTTGGAAGCTACGCTCCATTGTCTGATAAACGAAGTAAATCGTTGGGAAACGCTAAAAACATACAAGGCATGTGACACAAATAGTTTGTTGGAAAATGAACGAAAGCTGGCACCAAAATATCTATTTTTGGCTGATGTACTGGACAAACATTTGCACATTGCGCAGGAGTGCGTGCTAACGGCTTTTTCGTTAGATCCGAACACCGAAACGTTTCGGCACGTTCGTATGATGGCCTTAAAATTGGGCCTTTGTACGCTCGCCGACGAACCCGATTTAGAACAAATGCAATTGGGTACCATTTTGAATAATATGCCCATTGAAGATTGCGCCAATCACCCGAAAATTGACGTTGCCAACATCGACAGTGATCAACATACAATCTTATGTCCAAGATGTGGTGCATTTTTATTGCGTCAGCGGTCACAGCCCTTGTGCATTGATTCACTGCATTCCATTACTGGTTTGTACATTTTGAAATCGAATAATTACAACGAGATGGAAGCGCCCAGTAAACTTTTGGACCAAACGGACGGCATCGAGAAACAAACGTGTACCGACATATCGACCATAATGAGTGCTCCACGAATTAAGACATTCTCTTGGATGATAAAGTGGCCAGAGTTGCGGGCCACATGTGTCAAAATGCTGTCGGCACAAGAGAAATATAATTTTGTCAAACAAACCATTGCGACGGCCAACGATCACCTGGAACACTTGAAACTTGATTACAGCAAGTTTTTGCATCTACCGGACAATGATTATGGTGGCGTTGAGCCGGGCTATGAATTATTTCCACAAGCTGAGTCCGACTCACCGCCGTCAACGCCAATCAAAAAGAAACCACAAAAACTGACGCACAAGAAGTCAAAAGGTGAAGTGGTCCGAAAAATTACCTCAACTATTACATCGAGTACTGCTGGAGCAGCAGCAGAGGCAACTGCTCAGCAGCTACCCGCCCGCATAACAAATCGACGACAAACAATGTTGGCAACAAACAAAACTACGGTTTCTGGTGCAGCAGCGGCCGAACGAAGTTATTATGTTGACGATGACGATAGTGAAGATGATGCTTTTAAGTCGGATGTTGATAATATTGACAGCGATGATTCACAGGTATGTTTGATTGTTTATGTTCGCACAAACTCTAATTTTATTAATATTATGCTATTCTATCTTGCACACAGGTCGAACTTTTCAATTTGTGTGAAACAACGGACAGCGCTTCCGAGGCAGAGAAAATGATGAAGGCAATGGATGCAGCCAAACGGATAAAGAAAATGAGATCGAAAAAAATTCGCGATGCTGCGTTAGGCTCTTTCAGCAGCAGTAGTCACGATCACAGATTCTCTGAAGTTAAAAAACAAGTTGCTGAAACTGCTCCTATTATAAGTATTGCTACTGCAAGATCGACGACGACTACCACTACTGCTAAGTCTGTAAATGTTGCAGCGACCAACGCTTCGACGACTGTTACCCAAACTTTTTCTCAAACTGTTGCCCAACCTGTTTTGACAGACACAGTTGAACCATCAAACGTTGTAGCCGATAAACCGAAAATATTACACACATATTTGTCGAAAAAGAAAACAGAGCCTAAAAACAACTTATCAACTGTAGCTCGTCAACCGACTACAGACAATAAAAGAGAAATTTCAGATGGTTTTGCATATGATCCACTAGAAAAATGGACGGGCAGTCCACAACAAATGATAATGTTTAATGACGTTTCAAATGTAATTGCACAAAATCAACATTTGCCCTGTTTTAGCGATGCTTTGGTCCAATACAATTTGACAAAACTACAACTTAAAAGTATAGACGGAATGGATTTCAGTTATGCGTACCATTTTGTGAACGATTTTAAACGTTTACATCCCCAACAGATCGATAATAAACCGATGATTGACTACAATGAATCGGCAAATGTGACCGATTCGGCTACTAATATTCCAATAGTCTCATTGGCTTTGGCTAACAAGTTGAGCCAAGAGATCAGAATTAACAAAAACGGTCCGGTGAAACCGCATCAAGTTGTTAATTATAAACCGATCGTTGTGGATAAATCAATGTATGAATCAAGGAAAGCGCCAGTTGAATCCGATTTCAATATAAACGATGATTATGAGAATGACGAGCTGAACAAAAAGTCTGGCAGTTCCGTTCGTATACCAAGAAATAATCGTATTCGTGTGATTAAATTTAAACGATGGAGTTTTAAAGACCGTTTAAATAATATTTTGGTCAATGCGAATATTGGACAAATTCAACAAGAAGTGTTATCAAATGTTGCTGAGGAAGTCAAACCATCCACTCGTAAGGAACAACATGAGAAAGATCTAATTGAAGCAGCCTATAATAAGGTACAATTTACGGATATTGTCAGGAGACATGCTTTGCTAAATTTAAAGTATTGCATTGATTTGGTAGAGGAAACAAAAAACAGCAGTGTTGCCTCCAAGACGGCCGATCATAATTCCTTTCTAATGGATAATACTTTTCGTGATAATCCAATAAAAGAATGTCTACTCCTTGATACTAATCTTGATCAAACCGATGAATTACCAAAGCAATCAATCGATACTCTGATATCACTCTTACAGTTCTCCAGCACCATGGACACTGCAGTAAAACAGCTGATAGACGAGAGTAGAAATGCGAAATTGAATGAGACAATTCCAACCGACCCACCCTTGCCAACAAATGCGCCGCTGCTAGAACCATCGAATCCAAACGAAGCAATGAATGTGATTAATGTGCCTGTGATAAATGTACCTAAAATAGATATAAATACGTTAGAGTTAAATGTAGACGCGATACAATCGAGTACGACCGATTTGAATACTTGCGGATCAAACATTGATCTGTTGCATTCGACAATTAACGAGCAAGTAATCGATATAAATGCGCTTGAAGGCAATTTCTTTGCCGAAGATACGCAAATGTCGGCTACTGATGCAACAATTCAAACGGAAAAATCTTTAACTGATACACCATCACCGACTCCCTCCCAACAGCTCGACCAATTGTTGTCTTTTGAGAACATTTTACAGAATGACGATGACGAACTAGCCATATTTACCGATGACTATTCGATATTTGATTGTTCGTATGAGTTGTCGCCAGACGAAGTGACCATCGTTGAACAGACCGACAAAAAAACATCCGAAATAATTGTCGAATCTCCGACGGCAGTTGTCACGGCCGAACCGATTACCGACCAAACATCCAAAATAGACACAAATTCTTCCACTAAAAAACCCATAAAAAAGCCAACCAAAACGACCAACGACGATCTGCTAAAGCAGATAAAATATCCACCACGACGTCAATCGACCCATTGCTCACGCAATTTATTAGATTTTATTGTAAAAAAGGCCGGTTCTAAATCCAGAACCGTTAAGCAATCACCATTGTCTGATGATATTACAACGGCGATTAAATCGCCAGTTCGTACCAACGATGTTGTGCCTAAGCATACGCAACATTTAAGCGGCGAATTTGACAAAATCCCTCAAATACCGCAATTAAGACGATTGCAATTGCCACAACGACGTCAATCCACTAGTACTTGTGATGTTAAAAGTAGAATGCCCCTTCGACGGCCGTCCGTATGCACGGATAATGGTAAACTTGACAATAACACAGACAAAACTGTACAAGAAACTAAGCGCTCCCTTTCACGCGTCGATTTTCTGAAGCGACCGATGCCCACACGACGCCAATCAACATTCTTGGCACAAAATTCGACCACCGAAAAACCAGACACCGTTAAGACAAAGTCAATATCCGAACGTCGTAAATCGACGCAGGACTATGTTGTGGTAAACCAAGCCCATCAATTAAATGAAGCCTCTCCGCCAAAACTTCGTTCGATACGGCCCATAACGTTGTTGCGTCGTAAGCAATTGATAAGCTCATTGGCATCGGCCGAAATAATGATAAACGAACGTAAAACGAACATCAATGAGAAACAACAACGTGACTCACTTGCGTCTCAAATTAAAATGACCACAAAAAAATGTTCTGTTTTGTTGCGACGCATTGACGTTGAAGCAGAGATGGGCCGAAAACAATTACGCAAACTTAAACGACATAAAGGTGGAAATCATCGTTTGTCATTGGCCGCATTGGCCAAACAATTGACACAAAAGCATAATGCAAAATTGTTGAAATTGATCGGTCGTCGAGAGTTGAAGGTTACTTTGTCACGTTGCAAATATATCGAGCAAATGGTTCGGGTAACTGCAGCTGATAGTGGTTCTTCGACAGATGACTTGGAAATTTTAGAGGAAAGTGAATGTAACGTACGAATCAGTCATGTAAATGATCGACGGCCAAATACACGTTATTCGATTGACGATGACCTAGTAGATCCGCTCAGGTTTGACGAATTAAATGTAAAACCGAATGTACACAGTCGAAGAATATTTTTCTCACAGGTTTTTCCCGTTCGTCGAATGGTCACGTGATTGGATCAACCGATATGTGTGAAAGAGATGCATCGAATGCGTAGTAAGTTCGATTCGTCTAATTCTGATGTTGAAATACAATCAACATACGATGATAGCGATGATTCATAAAAATCACTACTGCCAAAGGGTATTTATTTTATATAGTGAAACAATGTCAGTAGCGACATCTAAGATCTTCTCATTCAACCATTACATTTTATATAGAAAATTCATTGGTTGAATAAAGAGATATTAGATGTCGCTACTAAAATTTGATGGCATTGTTTCCCTATATAAAATAAATACACTTTGTTAAAACGTCAATTAGCTAACATTGTACAGATAATCCTAATCGAAATCAAATTTATTAGTGGGGAAAAGATAATGTGGTTTATATGGGATGTAAATAAGGGTTACGAAACAACGTCGAATTATCCGACTGATTGCATTGATTTTCGGACAAAAATGTCTGAAAATGTAAATAATATTAAAGCAAATGAGTGCGATGTTGTAACAGGCTTTCGACTATTTTTTGTTTTATTAGTTTTAGTAATAAAGCATGTTACAACATCACCCGCAACGACCGCTAAAACAACATTTTAAATTTTAAATCATTAAAGCACATTGAAATATTATTTTAACTTCATATAGGTGACATGACAAAACACCCGAAGACACAACACCCAAAAGCCAGCTTAAATCACACGAAAACTTTTTGTTTGTGTCTTCGCTAAAAACGGCTAAAAAACAATTATATTTCCCTTATAATAATAATAAACAATGCGATATGGTTTATATATTGGCTGCTATAACGGGTTTGAGAATTAGAAAACATTTCGTAAAAGCTTATTACAGCTTTTGGGTGTTATGTCATGTCATCCAAAATCAATAAAAAAAATGTCTTGGGGAATTTACGCCGTAATTTACATTACATTTTTTCGAAAGAGAACTTAAAATACTTTAATCGTGCATTAACGGTTTTTTTCGTGCATATCGCGCAACCGAAAATCCCCCATCTTGAATAAATGCCTTGAATTTGGTCATATTTCAAAAATTTTAATTTAACAAAATCTAAAAAAATTCGTAATTATTCGCAAGAACAAAGGATTTATTCAATGTTTTGTGCTTTGACGCCATCTTGAATTTCGCTTTATTTTACTTTGACGCCATCTTTCTCTTATTTTATTTTTGCCTATAAACCTATTAATATTCTGGAAAATTTGATCCATACTTAAACAAAATATATCAATATTGATAGATATAATTTGGACTAAACGAATATTTAAATAATTAAGCGGTTAGTTTTTAACTTTTTGACGCAACAATTGCTTTTGCTTTGAATTTACAAAAAAAATATATTCATTTGCAAATCTTCATTTCGATCGATCCAGATTCCAGAACCCACCGAGCACCTCCTGCAGTTTTCAACTCTAAAACTTATGTACAGATAATATAAAAAGTTTCAATTATAATTGTATCAGACAGAAGAGGAAACGCCTAAATAAGCTGTATGATGTAAGAAACGCAGCTAAAAACCCAAAATGAAAAATAAATTAGGAAATTTATAATTTTTAGAAATAAGATGAAAGAGAAGAAAATACGAACAATAATTATTATGTTGCTTAACCATATCGATTATTATTTCTATCAAGATGAAACTTAAACAAATAAGTTTTCCGAATTGCAGAACAAGAAACGCTATTAATTTATAATTTAGAAACAATTTTACTGAAATGAATTTAAAAAAATATTAATTTTAATTTAAACCAAAACAATATTCTTCTTAATCCTATGTTTATATAATTTATGTTAATCACTTCATAAGTGTAGTATTATTGTATTAATTTAGACTGATAGATTGATTAAAATTTATTAAAATACAATTTAAAATTGGGAGAAATTTTTAATTTTAATTAGAAAACAATTATCAATGTAAATAAATTTAAATATGTAAAATAAATTAAATTAAAAATGTTAAAAATTTTATAAATTTGTATACTACGTTCAATTATTTCGCACAAGACTTTTCACTTTTGTGGTCTAGACTGGACTGGACTTGCCACTGTAACCAACCAACCAGTACTTAATAATAACACTACTCAACAAAATGACACTTTTTGAAATTTTCTGGGTTAAATCAAACTGTTTAGGGGTAATTTAGAATAATTTAGAATTTCGAAATTGAAAAAAACATATATTTTTTTGTAAAAATAACGTGTTTTTTCAGAGGTGTTCAAAATTTAGTCCGCGTACTATATTCGTCATCTATCGTTAAAGGAAAGGGGAGATTCTCATACAATTTTTTTTTTGGTAAAAATGGCGAAACAATATGAGCATTGAGCATATAGAGACCTTTTTTTGCCAGAAAATTGATTTGGATAAATTTTAGTGTGGTAAGCCAGTGGCGTCAATTCAGTGAAATCTTGATGATCGTGTAAAGGCTATTTTAAGCTATGTATGTAAAGTTATATATTATTTAAAATTTTGTAAATAGTTTCTTTCATCATAAAATTGCCGCGCAGCGTAATTTTTTAGAAAGAAATATCGAAAAATACATAAGTAAATAAAATAACAAAATTAAATAGAAGTTAATAATTTAGGAGCCCATTTGAGTCGTGGGCCCTAGCTTTTAATAATCGTGTCCCTTACTTCAAAAATTAAGTATTGTCAGCAGGTCGCACTGGTTTTATTTTTGGTATAATCAGTGGGGAGGTTTTACACTAAATGAGGGACCCTATCTGTTGGTATTATATTATAGCCATATAGGCTTTAAGTGACCTCCGAACCACTGTAGTCGCTTTTAATAAATCTCAGTGAATTAGAGGTGATAGTTCGGTTGTGAAAAATCTCGACTCGATACCGATAATATCGAGTTTCATAATCGGGCCTCTGATACGTTGTAGCTTATTTTAGTGGTGAATAAATTTCTCTTTACGTTCTGCCGTCAAAAATAAATATTCACAAAATATGTTGTTTAACAATCTGCTGACGCAAATTTTTAAAAAAAATTCACTAATTTAAGTTAATTTTTCTCGTATTCTACTACTAGTTACTATAAAAAGCTACTATTTTACTTAAAATTATAGAGGGTTTTTTTGTTTTGACGATTAAATAATTGTATCATTAAAATATTGGGTCTTGTGGGGGGGTGGTTCAGAGTTCTTAGTGGTATCATACTTTAGAATTGCATTTGGGCTCAATTGGGAGGGGGCATTTCATACAATGTTTTTTTATTAAAATTTATTTAAAAAAAAATGGACGGATTTGGGCAAATTTTTGTAGAAGTTAGGACGAATATGCAGTTTGCAATAAATCGATTTTACCTACCCTATCATGTAAGAAAACATCCCCGACAAATGAAAATTAACTAAGACTTATAAGGAAACATCCCATTTCGGAGGGTTAGTGATTTAAAGTTTGTATGCAAAAGTTTTAAAATTATTTTTTAGGCCATCGTACTCCCTTCAGCCCCTAGGAGGTGTCAAAAAATGTCTTAAAAGGGCAAATATATATGCCAGTCGGGGCATTAAAGGGAGAACGATGGGCTAAAACCCTTTAAACTAAAATTTTAGCCCTTCTCATTACCTTTCATTTGACACCACACAAAATAAATAATAAATATTTATACTTATTTCGTTATTTTTCATACAAACGCGTTAAGCTTCTTCCATTTGAATCGGCGTATGCCCCCTTTTAAGCTTGCACTACACCGATTTTTTTTTTACTTTTAAGGATCAGAAAGGAACCTGAAGGTATTTCAAGTTGTAACCATTTTTTTTTACTTATTTTTATTTAAAATTAGTAAAAAAAAATTAATAAAATTGATTCCCAATACAAAATACAAACTTTAAAGCCCTCCAATAAGGAGCCGAGCGTCGCAAACTCCCCGAACAAACGTTGTTTAGGTGAGACCCTTTTACCATCTTACAAATAGTTTAGGGAGGATCGGGGGAATTCTACATATTTGCCCAAATTATTTAAGATATCATTTAAAATATAGCAGAAATAATTCATTTCGGAAATCAGAAATCGTTGGACAACATAATACGAAATTTATTTTTTACGATTTTTTTACGTTTCAGAGAATTTCGAAAATTACCTTGACATTTATGCTGCTATATTGTCCATATTCGTCAGATTCATTTGTATACGTTCCAATTGCCAGTTGTCCGTTGTCCATGTTTATCGAACCGTCCACTTCGGTATCTATTGAATGTTCAAAATCCACAATGTTAGCCAATTGGATTGTTGTGGTGACAACGGACTCGCCAAGCATACCATACGGTGAGTTCATGCTTTCGACGGGCATAACGTCAAATGTAGTGTGTAATTGTTTCGGTTGTTGATCGCCCACCCAATCCATCAAAGACGACGAGGATTCATCAATGTGATGAAGATTTTGAATTTGGTTTATTTCCTGTTTAACCCTGGGCGATGTTATCGGTATTAACTTGGGCAATGTTAATGGTTGTTGTTGCATTATAAATTGCGAATTGTTGGGCGAATTGCTGCACTCGTTGCTAGTCAGCATGCGATTATGCCGTTCATTTAGCTTTGATGCCAGCGCTTTTGCGACAAATCGTTTTACTGGTGATGCATTTTGTGATTGATTTTCTTCTTTCGATATCTTTTGATAGTGCGATGGCTGCGGTGTGGGTACGTTTTGTAATATCGTTACTAAAAGAAGTGTTTTTAGTTTTGGCTATATAGTTTCGCATTTATTCTAACTTTACCTGTATGGATATTACGTAAATGTTTTTGTAAACGTTGCTTTGTCTTAAATCCTTTCTTGCAAATTTTACATTGAACATTAAACTCTTTCTTTGCCCCCAAACTACTGTTCGACAGTTCAATAGTCTGCTGATAAACTATTGGCTGTGGTGCCGGTAAACGTTCTTCAATATCTTCATTATTTGCCTCTATGCTGTTGTAGTCATCAGTGCAGGACATTATATTTGTTTGTGGTGGCAGAAATTCATTTATTTGATCGTCTGCAATTTGCGACAAAAGTTCAAACGATGTGGCCGTTGTGGAGGTGCTGCTGCTGCTGCAGGTGGTTGATGGTATTATTTTTCTTTCTATTATATGAGCTGTAACGGAAGGGGTAGTAAATGTATTTTCTATATCTTCAATTGGTGGTGACGTAGTGTATGGTAATTCTGATTTATCTGATTTAAACTCTTGACTTAAGTTAGCATCAGAATCGGATTCACTGGAAAGTTACAAAAAAAAGAAACAAAAATAAACATAGGTTCTGAATGAATATATTGCGCGCAGATCCTGCGTGATTGTGCTTCCTCAAAAATATGTTCAACAGTTAAGCACAACCACGAGGACCAGCACAGATTTAATCTTAAAAAATTGCGAATTTTTATACATGTTTAGTTTTTTCTCAAAACCGGTGCGGTTAATCCTATGTTAGTTTCGTGCGCCGAGAAGACGCATTTGTTAAATTATAGCCAATCTTTGTTAATTTAAAAAAAAACAATTTTAGATTAAAAGCAGATAGAGGTTAGTCTGAGATTTATTCAACTGTTCAAACAAAAATGGATTAAGCATTAGGCAAAGATCGCAGTATATACATTTATGTGCATTGACTTACCTATCTGTTTCGTTTACTGTTTCGTTGATATGAATTTTCATGTGCCTGGTCAGAGACCATGAATTCGATAAATATTTAAAACATACCAAACATTGTGGCGTTTTAACACTGCCCAACGAACATTTGTGCTGTTTAATTTGTGATTCTTGTTGAAATGTTTTCATGCACAGGCTACACAAGTACAAATTATGTGTTCGCATATGTTTATAGATGTTTGTCATTGTGGCATAGTTTTTGTCGCACATGGGACATTGATAGGTTTTCTTTTTGTTGACCATTTCTTTAATGGATAGCCGCCTCGGTGAACTTGTAGAATTTGTGGATTTTTTACTATTTTGTTGAGAAGAATTATTGCTTTTTGTTGTTGGTAGATCTGATGAGCTTTGTGAATCAAATGAATTTGAATTCGACATTTCATGACTATTTGGAGAATTTGCGATGCCGCCGGGGTCCGTGTCCATTGACATTGGTTGTGAGACAGTCTGTTGTTGTTGTTGTTGTTGTTGTTGTTGTTGTTGTTGTTGTTGTTGTTGTTGTTGTTGTTGTTGTTGCTGTTGATGTTCCACTACGGGAACATTACTCGTCTCAACCGATTCTACATTTTCTGCCACATTTCCGTGCATATTATAGACATATAAATCAGGTGTTAATAAATAATCAGTCTTACTGTTAAATGATCCTTGTGATTTTATAATACTTTGAATTGGTGGTAATGAAAAATCGGTTTCCGTCGATGAGTAACTATTAACGGAATCGTGATGATTATTAAATGATACATCCGCTCTTGGTTCAAGTTTTAAATAGCTTGGATCCAGCGTAGAATCGTGAAGCACATTATTAATGGCAATTTCATGTGGACTCGACGACAACAATGGCATCGACATTTTCGTCGCATAATTTGCAGCATACCAAACTTTTAACACATCTCCAATGTCAATGTCGTGGATTGCTGTAAAATATATTTGATCTTCTTCCTAAAATGAGTAAAACAATTTAACAAATTGAACAATGAACAACCTATACTTAACCCAAAGTTCAACTCACTTGATATGCAATTAAATTCTGCTCCTCCGAATATTCGGCCGGATTAACGTGAATCATCCAATTACATTCATTCTCATTGGATGTGTCCAGATAGATGTTGCGCACTTTAAATAGTTCTTCCAATTCGGGTATGTCGACAAAGCCGAATATGATCAATGGAAAACATAAGTTATCGATTGGAATATGTGATTTTTTGGCCAATAATGGTCCGAAGCGTGTGCCTTTAGCAAATTTCTGTGATGTTATAACACACGGCTTATCAAAGTCCATAACATGCAGTCCGTATGGCACAGATGAACGGGACAAATCTTGAAGGCAATTATCGAAGACCTAAAAAATATTTTAAAAATTAATTTAACAGTCAGCATGTAGCATTAGTTATCGTCACGTCTTTGTGTTCAACAGGTTGTTGGTTTGAGGCTCGGCAGGGCATACAAATTTTCACAGCTGGGCTATCACCTTTTATTCGCAGGTGTTTAAAAAAAATAAAAAAGCGATCGCAGTGGTTCGGAAATCACTTAAAGCCGTTGGTCCGCCTATATGATACCGATAGATAGGGTTCCTCATATAGTGTAGAACCTGCTCCACTATGGCTAGTGCGAGTTGCTGACAACACTCCACTTTTGATATGGCCGTCAATTAAAACCATGGTATCAGATAGAAAATAAGGTAAAATAGTCCCTCTGAGAATATACGTATATATACACAATACAGACAGACATATAAAATTTGCTGTAAATACATCTTTCCAAATTCGATTTTTTTTTTCACTAACCGTCCGTGTTGTGTCGGCAGCATTTTCGGCAATCACAACAGACAATAAATTTAATTATATTTAATTATTTAATGTTATTCTTGGTTTCTAATTAATTAAATCGATTATGCTAATTTTTTAGGTATTGAGAGGAATCCTGTGAAGTTTTGATCCGATTGGCTATCGGCTACCTCCAGTAAACATAATAGAAATTTTGAGTATTAAAATGTAAAATTAAGCTAGACACTTGAAGAAGTTCGCCTTTACTCGGACCTTGCATACAAAATAAAAGAATTATTAAATAAGTTTACCCATTCTTTTTATTCTGTAAAAAATCTTAGTAATCTTGCCACTCTGGTCAAAAGCTGCGGGCACCTATTATTATATTTACTAGCGAGCCTAGATGCGTATTAGTAGAAATGTGTTTATAATGCGAGTGGACAACTGTGTCGATATTTTAGGTACCAACCAATCAGCGCTTGTTATTGGTACCATTTCACATACAAATTGTTGTTGTAAATTCGAGTTGGCCACTCGCATTTAACTACCATAAAGACTCGCTAATATTTACTTATTCACATAATAAGGAGAAAACACGTGTTTATCGTGTATATAAATATAATATATAGTATGAATATTATATCGTATTATGGTATATATAAACGATGTCAAAATATATAGCCTTAAAGTAGTTTTGTTTTTTTTTTATATTTTAATAAAATACATACCTATTTAAAAATTAAATATTATTACGATAAAATATTATATAGGTATATTAAACAGACGTATATATGAATAAAATATAATTAATTATACCTTTGAATAAATAAAAAAAAAATCTAATTCTAATAAAAACACATTTTGGGGCCACGCCTTTAATATTATAGCTGCTATATATTATAACAAGAATAAAATTTAAAATAATAAATCGTATATATTAACTATAAATATATAAATAAACGTATATATATATGTTTATATATATTCATACATAATATATTCCTTTATTATATGTGACTATACCTTATAAGTTTATACAAAAGTAAATTATAAATAAAACTGAAATATTATATCCTAATATATATATATATATATATATATATATATATTGCTAGCTATATAATATTATATAGAATATAATATGTAAAAGAAATTAAAATAAAAGAATTAATTTACTTTTATTTATAATTTAATTAAATATTATATACCTACACTACCAGTCAACAGGGCCGGTCTTAGAGTCAAAGGTGCCCCCTTCAAAAAATGTAAAGCGCCCTTTATCATTGGTCTTAATCTATTTCACATAACCCAGGAAACTTGAATACATTTATCGGACAATGCGGTCAATGAGAGACTATAGTATAATAAATGTGACAGGAATAGATCCTGTGCCTTTTAAAATATCGAAACCGTTTCGGAACCTACGTTTCCTTCATCAGAGTGGCTGAGGAACTCCACTGACAGTTATAGTGATTTACTCATGAACGATTCGTGTGTGAAATCACCCGTGCCTATTAAATAATGCTGTCGCAAATTTTAAAGAAACAAAACATGAAAAAAACAAAACATTTTTTAAATATAATCTTTCATACACTCGTATAAATATATATTTATATATATGTACAATGTTATCACAATTATTGGTATAGTAAAAATTTACAAATTTATATGTATAAGAAAGCTAGAAATACCTATTTAGTCCAAGCGAAATAAGGGAATAAAGATTATATTTAAAAAATGTTTAGTTTTTTCAAGTTTTGTTTCTTTAAAATTTGCGACAGCATTACCACGGGTGATTTCATACACGAATTGTTCATGAGT
>JANSTW010132108.1:774-16380 GCA_027564275.1 Diadocidia ferruginosa | reverse complement strand
ATAATAAATTTAATAAAATATATCACGAAAGTGCTGCGCAATCAGATCGCGCGCAGTTCAATACGATTTAAATAGGGCGATGCCACCAATACAGCTTAGAATTCATAGATTAAGGGCACGCAACAAACAATATTGTCCGAGTGCCCGAGATTATAAAATTTTATTTAAAATGATTGTTCTTAACTTAACTAATTTATTTTAAATTAAATATTTTTTTCTTAAAATATATTTTTTTAAATGTGAATTTTTAAATATTTAACATTCACAGGGGATAATAATAATCGATTCCCCACGAATTGTCTCAGAAATTGAATTCTTATTCTTACATGTCTGCGACAGATCATCCCAAATATCAATTGTAAAACTTTCAGAATATTGAGGAACAAAATTCTGTAAAATGAAAGCCATTTTTAAGTTGCCCAAAATTTGACCCAGAAAAGTGAATGTCAAAAATTCTGATTTTCGAAATGGTTTCGGTGATTTCCGAATCTATTTCTAAAATGATTTCAAATTTTTGCTGTGTTTTCTGAAATAATTTTCGAGATTTCTGATCAAATTTCTGCACTATAAATTTCGGATTTCCATAATTTCGAAAAGGATTTCTGAAGTAATCCATATAAATCTTTTATTTTTGATCGGATTTCCAAAAAAATCCTAAATTTCCGTAATTTCTGATGGTATTTTTAAATTGATTCCTAATTTCCGTGATGTTTCTGATTAAAATGATGTCTGATTTCCTTAATTTCTGATCGGATCCTCAAATTCATTTCGAATTTCCAATTTACATGGTTTCTAATCGAATCGATTCTTAATTTTCGTGATTTATGATCGGCTATCCGTAATTATTTCTAATTTCTGTAATTTCTGATCGGATTTCCGAAATTATTCCTCATTCTCGTGATTTCTAATAGGATCTTTGAAGTGATTCCTAATTACCATGATTTGTGATCGGATTTCCGAAGTTTTTCCTAATTTTCTTAATTTCTGGATTCACTAATTGATTTCTTATTTCCGTAATTTCTAATCGGATTTTCGAAGTTATTCCTAATTTTCGTGATTTATGGTAGGATTTCTGAAATTATTCCTAATTTTCGTGATTTAAAATCGGATTTCCGAAATGGTGTCTAATTTTTGTGATTTCTAATAGGACTTTTGAAGTGATTCCTAATTGCCATGATTTCTGATCGGATTTCCCAAGTTTTTCCTAATTTTCGTGATTTAGGATCCCATTCCTAAAATTATTCTTATTTTCTGTGACTTCTAATAGGATTTCCAAAATGATTTAGAATTTCAATAGTTCCCGATTGGATTTGCGAAATAAATTCTGATTTATTTAATTTCTGATCGAATTCCCGAATTGATTTCGGATTGCCTTGATTTCTGATCGAATTTCTCCATTGATTCCTAATTTCCGTGATTTCTCAAATAATGACTAATTTATGATCGGATTTCTGAAACGATTTTTAATTTCTTTAATTTATGATCAAATTTTCAAAATCATTACTAATTTCCGTAATTTCTGATCGGAATTTCAAAATGTTTTCTGTTTTTTTTTTAATTTAGATTTTTGGAAATAATTTTGTGATTTCCGAAATGATTTCTGATTTACTTAATTAGGGCCGGATTAGTTCTCAACGTTTTCATAGATTGAATTCAAATCAAACAACCCTTAATTTCATTGAATGTTGAAACGAGTAAACGGAGAGATCTATAAGTTCTGTATTTTTTTTTTTAAATTCGTCAACACTTTATCTATAATAAATATCATGGTTTTATATGGCACCATACTCTTACCAAAGCTCTTACTTTTGATTAAATTATAACTTTTTTATGTTTTATGGCTTTTGTATTGCTATATTTCAATCCTTTTTTTACAACTAAATATATAAAAAGTCTCTGCAGCATGTAATAGCATAAAATGCTGTGGGTACTTTCGTCGTCAGTGTGTCATAAAAATAATGAAAAAAAAATTTATACAACAAACGTAAACACTTGCTGTGTGCGCTTTGTGTCGAGCTTTGGTTTGCCAATCAATATGTACGCGATAGAAGCACTTTTCATCCGCATATGTTATGTTTTTTCCATTATAATATAAATTACGTTGATTATATACGGGAACAAATTTACATAAAAAATACTAAAGCTTACTAAGTAAGCGGCAACTATAAATAAGGCAAACATAACACACTGCACATTGTAATCATTTTTGGTGGTTTCGGGTGAGGAGAATGGGTAAAGAGGGGCTGAGCCCAAAAGAGCTACGGTGTAGATTGCTCTTTCAAAGTTCAATTGACTTATTCGCCACCACTTAAAAAAACGATAAAAAGCTGTTTTTATATGACTTATCAGAAAGCTGCCGCCACACGAAGCTCTTGCTCTGAAGTTTTTTTTCGCTCGCTCACCCCATTGCGTATTATATTATAGTGTATCTTGTTACTTCTTCTTTCTTTCACTTCTTCCTTCTCTTTTTCCTAAAATTGTTAGTTTCCTTTCTTCCATTATTTTTTCCTTTTCTTCTTCCTTCTCTTTTTTTCCTCCTTCTGTACTTCTTTCCCTTTTTTTCCTCAACCTTTACCCTTCTTCTCTTCTTCTTTTTTTTCTTCCTTATCTTTTTTCCTCATCGTTTCTTTTTTTTCTTATTTTTCTCTGGATCTTTTTTTCTTCCTTTTCTCCTGTTTTTATCTTCGTTCTTCTCTTCTTATCTTTTTCTTTTCTCTCTTTCTTTTTTTTTCTTTATCTTTTTTCCTCGCCCTTTATTTTTTCTCTTCTTCTCCTTTTCCTGTTCTTCTTCCTTTTTTACTTCTTTACCTTATTCCTTAAATTTTTATCCTAATCCGTGCTTCTTTCTCTTCTGCCTTTTTTTCTCCTTCTTTTCTTTCTTTTGTTCACTCTTCTCTACTTGTGTTTCAATTCTTCAGCATATTTTTTATGTATCCAAAAGATGCAAAAAATTAAATTGAAATTCTCGTGAGATTTCGTAAAGATTTCGGATAAGGGAAAAGAGATTGAAGAAAAGAAGCAAGAAAAAAAAGGAAGAAGAAAATGACGAGGATAACGAAGCAGAAAACGAAGTAGAGAAGGAAGAAGAGAAAGAAGAAAGTGAGGACAAAAATTATATCAGAGTTTTTTTTTGAAATTTCATAAATTTCGTTCCGTTAATAAAAGGAATTTTTTTTTTGTTTTACATATGAAAATAATTCCAATGAATTTGTTAGTTTTGTTCGCAATTTTTTTTTATTTGGGCATCACAGTTTACCGAGCGGTCTCTATAATAATATATGCTGATGGACTATATTTAGTTAAACAGAGTAGCCTTAATGGGTTAATAACTATACAAGTTTATGCTTTATAATCAATAAATTGCCATTATGTACTTAGGTAAATAATTAATTACCCCTTAATGGAGAAAATGTTAAGTGGTCAAGAATAAATATTTTGTGTATGCTTGATGACAATGTTGTCCGCACAGTTCATTATAACCATTAAGTTTTACAATTCATATAAATATATAAGTTTACAATATTTTCCAAAAAGGTCCCTTTACAACACAATAAGATAATTATAAAATTTTATTTATTGACATTTTGTCTATATGTAAGACACTGTACGATATAAATTGTCTCCGATATACAAAGTTTATGCTTACTCAGCTGCGCATAAAACTATATGGATATGAAAACATGAAAGAAATGTGACGTGTACATTTTCTTCTGCAATGGCACTTTTAGACACAGCATAATGGTGCGAAATGTGTTGCTGCTGCTTGAATTTTCATTGATAAGTTTTTCGAACTTCCATATATAAAGAATCCCAGTAAACATTTTGCAATGCTACGAGATATACAATTATATTATCATATAAATTTACGATTTTTCTTTTTTTGTGTTTTGTGTAATTAGACCCTTATACATGAATGCAAATATGCAAACATGTTTAAAAATTGTAATAGATTTAACCGAAAAGTACTAGAGTTACTAGAAAATGTCAAACATTCGAGGGGAAAATGAAAAATATTCGTCCCACTGACTTCCATATTTAAATGACTTTCATGACTTCCTGGGACTATGTGGCTTCCATGACTTTTACATGACTTCTACTTGACTTCCACTTGACTTCCACTACTTCCATATGACTTCCATATGAAAAAAATGTTTATTGGGCAATATATATATATATGAAAAGAAAATAAATGTTTACCTTTTAGTTAAAAAAAATCTCTATAATGCTAATATACGCAGAGCTATAATAATAATAATACTCAAAAACCATGTGGAACATTAAAACGTATCCAATATATAACATTACATTTTCCATTTTGTTCTTGTCGTTTACAAAATGACCCCGCAGACAGATTGTAAAACACAAGAACAACCAAAAAAATGAAATAAAATCAACATAATAAAATTTTATATATTTTTCTTTCATTGGTCAAAGAAATAACTATAAAAAAATAAGCCAATAATAATAAATTTTATTTTTTATTGTTTGTGTTATAGAGAAAGGGATACCTATAGTCGATATCCTGACTTTCAAAATCCCGACAAGACGAAATCCCGACGTTTTTTAAACGATTTTTCCTTTAAAAGAAAAAGGGTTGTCTAAAGGGAATCAGAAAAAGCTACATATATAGAAAAGGAATTCTAATATTAACTATTTTAGATCTATGACTATATATCGACGGTTAAACAGGAAGTTCTCCCATCATCCAAAATACAAATTGTGCAGGAGAGCAAAAAAAACTGTTTGTTTTGATAAGTACTTAATAGGGTAGGAGATTTTTTAAATGTCAAAAAATGTGTACTAAAATATATTTTTGGATTTTCGCGCTACGGTCAATCATTAGCCCATAAAAAATACAACAAAACTGAATTTTTAACTCAAACTGCTCCAAAATGGATGATAGCAGAATTTCTTGTGTAACCCAACTGACTCAAACTATTCGCTAGTACTGTAATGGCTAGCAATTTGTGTGTAAGGTTTTTTTCAGTTCTATGCCGGTAAAGTAATCTTACTCCCAAAAATTTTTTACACAAGTGTACTATGCGATGATAACTGAAAACTTTTCATTATGAAACCACAGTTATCACTTAAAGTTTTCATAGTCCAAGGCTGATTAGTGATTATATAAAAAGTTTGTTATAAGAAATAATCGTCTATATATATTATCAAAATATTTATAAAAAATTATCTATAGTTTAGCCAAAATAATTATCTCAATGATAATATACTTGATGTTAAATGGTAGTTTTTTTTTAAAATAATATTGCATCTTTTTAAAATCGTTTATTTTTTTAAATTGAATAAAATGATTCATAGTTCTAAGATAAATCCACCTCTCGCCACTGCAATAATTGCATGTTTATTACTCATTATAGAACATAAGTTCATTACGTAATAATATATGTGGTTTCGATGAGCTTATAAACGTACGATAATGTATATTAAGATTCTTATATACAAAACCTTATATGTTATATGATGACCTTTAAGCTTATTGCTTGATGTTTATGAATACGAATAAGAATACAGCTAAAAAACTCCTTTAATGCACAATAACACTAGTTTAAAAATTTTGAGTTTTTCGGAGGTTCTCAAAGAAAATACGTTTTTTAGATTAATTTGAGGTTGCTGAAAACGAAAATGTTATTCATTATTTTTTTCAAAGAACCGTTATCGAAATATTAGCAAAAAACGTGATTTTTAATCATAACTGAAAAATGAGCCGAAATATCTCGATAACGGTTCTTTGAAATAAAAATGGATGTAATTTTTGTTTTCAGCCTCAAATTAATCTAAAAACACTTTTTTCCTGAGGTATATTTTTCGTGTAAACTAGTGTAATTTCAAAGTTTATTTTAAATAACTCCAGTTAGTGCGAATGTGTGGAGGCAAAAGAATTGACTCCTATAGAAAATTATCCCCTAAAAAAATCTACTTTTTGGGGCGCTTGACTGAAGATGTTATGGATTCTATACTTCTTTACATTTCCTTTACCATAAAATCTTTCTAAACTTATGTATACAAATAAGATTGATCTTACCATCTCACATTGATCACACGTCAAAATCATCAATTTACATACCTGAAATTAAACAAAAAAAATCGTTAATAAAATTGAATTTTTCAAAAAAAACATTGTTGTTAAAAAATTAAATGTATTTATTTGATACATAATAAAAGTGTATATGTAAAGCTATATAATTTATTTAAAAATAAAACGATAAAAAATTTATTTGTATTTTATTATAATTCAAGCCGCGCATTAAAAACGGCCATAAATATTTTATATTAATTTAATAAAATCATTTATAATCCACATATAATTTTTAAAAGAGCATCAAACGCGTTTTATTTTTTTTACAACCTATCACACAGTCCATAAAATTAACAGAGAGATTTAGCAGCAGAAGGAAAAAAAATTAAATAAAAATTAAAAACTTAATGGCACATCATCATCCAAATGTATATAGTAACCTACACAGTTTTGTGTGTTTTTTTTCTGTAAAATATCTTTCGTCTTGGCCATATTATAAATTTTTCAACAAAATTGTATAAATATTTTTTAAATGCAAAACAATTAAAATTAATTCTCCTGTTTTGTGTATAATATAAATAAAATTTCCATTTATAATATTGAATAAATTAATCTTTATTAATCTCTTAATATTTAGACATTTATTATAAATTTTTTATACGTTTTTTTTGTTCGTTCGTTGTTAAATTATATTATCTTATAATTAACATAATCTTTCCATTTGGCTTTTTTTTCTCTTACATTTATACATATATAATGAATAATAATTAAGTATACGCGGGAAAAAATATGGATAAAAGAGATTTTAAATAAATGATTATAAATGTAAAATGGATATGAGACATATATAAGCTTGAAAATGGTCAATTAAAGTATAAATTATTTATTTACACATATTTGTGATGGCGTTTGGGCGTTCATGACCTTAATTATTGATATATTTTGTAGATAAATATTTTGTATACAGCATATTATGAAATTAATATATAAATATGGGAAAAATAAATTAGTTAACACTCTCAATTTGTTTGTTTAACGCAGATTAAGATCAATATAATGACTATGCGCGTATATAAAACGTAACTATATTGGGGGTTAAGATTTAATTATATAAGATTAAGATTTTTTCGGTAGGTAACTTGTTAACCGAATTGAGTTCTACAAAAAATGTATTAAGACAATTTAATTAATTTAATTTATTTAATTAATATAAAATGTACAAAGATGTAAGTATGTGATTTATGTAATTATAAAGGATATTTGAAAATTAAACAATATTGTTAAACAAATAAGAATATGGAAATGTGAAGTAGAATTATACAAAACTAATCATAAAACAGTACCTAATTACCAAAATATAAAATATAACAAGTATTAAAAAAAAGAATAAGAAATAAGAAAGCTGGTTCAAGGTTAATATCCATAATTTATGATTGACAATAATAGTTAAAATATTGATTACGAAAGTCTGGCAGACAATTTATCTTATTAATATTATTTGGTAAAGCATTCCGCATTCCAACACTTTACCCCAACGTTCTCCAAACGTATACCCGCGGGTAGTTTCAAACCCAAATACGTCACCAAATCATTATACAACTATACGATATTGTACCCACTAATACATAGACACTTGACAAACGTTGCTTTACTTCCTCAAAAAAAAAAAGGATTTTCGTGATAATTCAGTTTTAAAGTTCAGAAAATTTAAATTGTTGGTATACGTTGGGAAGAGGCATGGCATAATAAATCATATAGATATAGTTGGGTTTATGAGACTTTAATAATTTAAACATAACGCATTAAAACATTTGATCTAAACTCTAAATATGAAAAGTCGAACAACCAAAAATACTGTTCTTATATGGTTGTAAAGAATCGAATCTACATGGTCTATCCTATGGTATACGATATCTAAAACACGAATTGAAAGCCCGGTTCATTAAAGATTTGCAGAAATGATCAATGCCACACGAGTATAAATAAAATCACCGTAAAGCAGCTGCTAGACGTTGACTTGACTTGTTTAAGAAATCAAGAAAAAAAAGAAAGAGATCGAAAATATAAAATACAAAAATGTGTACACTCGAATGAAACAAAACAAAGGCTTGAAAGTAGCTTTGAGGGGAAATAAGTCATCGTTCCGAAAAAGTCTTCGCACTTAGACTTGTTGCTATAAAGCTATCTCTTTCTTTTTTTTCTTGATGACTTGTAAAATTTTAATGTCTAACCGCTACATTAGTTAAGATAGAAACTAGTAAGGTTTTAATCAAATTTCGTCTAGTGTGGAGAAACGTAACAGGGGCAAGAGGCCACGAACTACGAAGGTCAGCTTAAACCTTGGAAACACTTAAATTAATATGATCGCGCCAAGTTAAAGTCATATTTAAAGTAAGTCCAAAAATTAAAATAGTACCAGTTAGGGGAATATAGTAACATTATTTAAATAAATACATGATTGCACGAAATTTTTAACTGACCTATTAAAGATACAATAGCATTTGTTTTCAGAAGATTATTAAGAAGTTTATTATTTATTGGCCACTTACTATTTATGGTCTCTAGATCAGAATTTACATTTTGCTCGCAAACACTTAGGCTGGAAACATCAGCACATAAATGACATTTACAAAACTTTAGAACACTGGGCAACTCATTTATACATAAAAAAACAACTAAGGACCAAGAACAGAACGTATTCCATTGAGTATCGTTTGAAAACTTGACAATTGACCTGAAATGGGACCGTTCGAACAAATAATCACGAATAAATCTAACTGAACATGTAGAAAAACTAAACTGGGATCTAAGTGTGTGACATAGAATATCGTGGCTGACCGAATCAAATACTTTTGAGAAATCAAGATCTTCGTTAATATTATGACAACTTTTGAGGAAATATACCTTCAAAGGCTTTTGATATAAGGTCGCCAAGACACTAATTGGACGACTATCATCAACATTAAATGACCGGGAACTGGAGTTACTCTAGCCAATTTGGTAAAATGGAATGTGGAGAACGTTAGACAGAAATTAAAAATATTGATACTGTAAGGTAACATCACTGGTAATAAGATTTTGATAAAACTTCGTCAAGACATTGGATTTGATCCTATAAATCGATATTAAGACATCATGACTAGAAAATATGTGAATGAACGAACATTTTTTATTATATGGACAGCACTGGTGCAATTGATACTTGAAGTACTGATTGAATTATTATATTCATCTACAGTTACTGTACAGTGATTTTTTGAGGCATACTGTGACGATCCCTAAAAAATCTTGAAACAGAATTTAAGTAATTTTCAGTAAATATTGTTTAGTACGGCTACGGTGTAACTATGGTCGAATGTAAAACGATATAAAATTACAAAAACGTGGCATATAAAAAAGTATTTTTTTCTCGTATTTTTCGATTTATATAAATATGCAATATGCAGATTCCATCACATATATGGAAATTAAAAAAATAATATTATTAAATATTATTTTAAAACAAATCCTTTCAAAAGGATAGATGGATTGATAGCGAAAAAAAATTAAATGAGTAAATTTAATCATACTATCTATATACATATAGAAAATCTATTTATAAAATTTTACCATAGATTTTACATATATAGGGGAGAGTGGGGCACATTCGGCCATGGTGAACATACGGTCACTCGAACTATATTTATATTTTTTATAGAAATACTAAAATTTTCCACAAAAAATGTTATTAGCTAATGTAGATAACATAATTCTATAAAATCGTGAACAACTTAACGCTGGTTAGAATAATTCGTAATATTTTTTTTAAATAAATTTGGAAAAGGTAATTTTAGTAATTTATATTGATTTTTTCTTTTAATTGCTATACTTATACATGGTACTTTTAGCTATCATTTTTGGGGAACATTCGGCTTGTGAAACTAAATAGTAGTTGTATATTTCGAAATAATACATTTAAATTATTTTTTTTATAGATGCCCAGAAAATCAACTCGATCTCACCGTCATTTTATATCGCCACATTTAATCTCAGACATTTTATCTAAGAGACATTTTATCTCAACGACATTTCATCTCAAAACCATTTATCTAAACGACATATTTTTTCAACGACATTTTATCTCAACAATATTTTATCTCAACGACATTTTATTTCAACGAAATTTTATCTCAACAACATTTTATCTCAACGACAAAGGAGTTAGCCAAATGTACCCCACTTTCCTCTATATGCAACAAGCACTACAGTTTTTTTATAAAATATATTTAAATATCATCAAAATCCATTTTTTCCTATGCGTATTAGCATATTTACGATAAATATTTTATTTTGTTTGTACACAAAAAAACACAAAAATAAACCGAAAAAATAATATGTTATTTCGTATAACTAAATAATATCCATAAATATAAAGCAACAATTTTTTTTGCATGCATTTAAATTTTCACAATTTTCCTCATTTTTTTTAGTTTTTCATCTCGTATTTTAAAGTTCCCTATGAAAAAAAAATATGTTTACATTTTATTTTATACGAAAACTGTATAATAATATATCAAAAATCATGTCGGTTGTCATCAACGTCATTATCAAAAAATTCCAAACATCATCGTAGTCATCATCATCATATAATATATATAATGGTCGTCGCAGTCTCTTTTTTGTTGAGTCTGTTATTATTTCAAATGTACATAAATTTATTTATAAATATATACAGAAAGCTATGTTTGCAAAATCCTTTAGTATTATGGAGTGTAAAATGTCTACAACAATATGAGCATTTCCTTCCCGAATACACAACATATAAAATAAATACATATACTTGATCCGACCCGGAAACACGCATTTACAGAGACTGCGCTGATTTAGTGGTTTTGGTATACACAATATTTTCTATTTATTTTTATTTTTCCATTTTCATTTTTCATTTTTTTTTGTATACCTAACCATCTCGTATTGTGTATAATATTCTATAAAATATCCATTTAATTTACCATTTTCACATATATACAGTGCCGCCGCATCATCACCGCCATCATTATTTTTTGTTAACACATTTATATAGCGAGCAGAGAGGAAAAGAGGAAAATTTGTGTGTAAAATGTATATGTGTGCGATGGAAAAATCATAATTTTAAAAGCGGCGGTTTAGTTGTTTAAATAAATTTTAAGTACAACAATATTGTTTTTCCATTATATAGGTAGATATTCGGTTACAATTTATATACTTAAATGGAAAATAAACAAAAACTAATTAACATTTTATTAAAATATATACATATATATGTTGAACATGTCTAATGTAAATAAATATATATGAGCCATTTATTTTGAAAGTGCTATGAGTCCATTTGCGGAGGGTGTTATTCAACTCCACTGACGACGAAAATAAATAAATAATAGAAATAGTGCTACTCTTGTTGGTCTACTCATTGACACAATTTTTAAAGACGAAAGCTATAGAGCCAATAATTTTACAAAAGTATTCACTTTTCGTTAACCGATTAGCCTGTTCCTAAATTTAAAATTTGGTAAAATTCACGGTCGATACAAAGTAAGATTTTTTTTCTTTTTTTAATGGACTTATGCTACTTTCAAAATAAAAGGCTCATTATATATAGGTCATTTTATATAGAGTATAGCTGATATATCCCGACACGCTAATATTATACAATTACATTTTTCTTAAATATTATAGTAACATGTTATAGCATATGTTTTCATATAACATAAAATTATAAAAACAAATCTTATAAAGAACATGCAAATAAAATAATTTATTATCTTATTACTGCTATACGCTAAAATTTAAATAATTGTATTGTGAAAAAGTTATCTTTTATAGTTGGGTTCATTTTGGTTCCAAATACTCCATGCGATTTATCCAAAATGTTAGCCTTTTATAGTTTTATGTATGAACAAGAATAAACTAAGGAAAAATCAATACAACAAATAATATTTATACAAATAACACCATAAACATTAAAAGAGAAACGACAATTTATCGTCTCTTTATTTTGTTCTATATAGGTAAAGTTAAATCATAATTGAAATCTTCGAATACATTTTTTTTGTAGTTTTGACGCCATCTTGAATTATGTCGCCATTTTGAATTTTCCAAGACATTTTTAAATATTTTTAAATATTCGCTACACACTATTCGCTCGACTTGTCTATAATTATCTTAATTAATTTTTGAAAAATTACATTAATAAATGCTTAAAACTTTAGAGGAAATAAAGTTTATTCTCAAAAATATTATAAGTGTTTGAAATCGTTTAATTTACTTAAAATGAACCCAAAATCACCTACAGTAATGCGTATGATAATCGAAAGTAACTAATAAACATTTATCAACTCATCATTATGCAATACAAAAATATACTTTGTTAACAATTTTTTTACACGCAGAATTATTTAATTTGTTATTTAAACAATTGGCGCAATAAAAATGGTTGAAATAAATTAGCTCGTTAATTTTATACTCGCACAGTTAATTAATTAATTAAAAACATCATCTACACAGCGGACCAAAAATACATTTAACATTTTATTTCCCTCTTTTTTCTTCTTGTGATAATTTCAAATTAAAAAACATCGCAATATAGTATAACGATGGCTCCAAAGCATTATGGCCTATCTACACGTTTGAAAATTTCACAGCACAATAAATCATTTATATATAGCCACTACAACACTGTAGATATAGACGTTTATGTACGGCAAATAATGTATTTTCTAAAGTTGAAAACTGTTTTGACTTAATCGGCAATCAGAAATCGACGGCTCCAAAGCATTATGGTCTAACTACACTTTTTTGTCAAATCAATGTTTTTCTATATTAAAGTAGTTATTCTAGTTACCACAATTTATGATTGCCGATTAAGTTAAAAACATTTTATTACTTTAGAAAAATACATTTTTTTGGCGTGCATAAACGTCTATCTGCAGTGTATATAAAAAAAATGTTTTTTACGCTTCCTTAACAATTTTTAAAAGTGTAGATAAACCATAATGCTTTGGAGCCGTCGAAATAGAAAACTAGAATAATTACTCAAAAATGAAAAAAAAAAGATTTGACAAAAAAGTGTAGATAGACCATAACGCTTTGGAGCCGTCGATAAAGTGAGATGAAAACGAGCAAAAAAACTATATACTATAACTCTTCATTAACAAACATATAAAAATTTATCAAATATAATGTGTATGAATAATTCATTAAATAATTTAATATATTAATTGCCACCAGTTTTTTGTTGTCGTTGTTGTTGTATTCTCGCATTATATTTATATTAATTATATATTTCAGTTTTGTTATATTTATTCACTTTACAATATTTACAAATAATCAAAAATGTTTATTTATTCCGATAATTTTTTGTGTTGTGTCGAGTCTTTTCTGTAAATATTTAATGAATTAAATTAAATGTGTAAATATATTATGTTAATAAACACCTTTACTATATCTATATGTAATTTAGTTTATATTTATATATAGGGTAGTGTAATGAGATATGGGCCATATTCATAATACATTTTAATTTTAACAACTCACAGGCACAAGAAATTGTAATTTTGACAACTGACAGGCAAACAAATTGTAATGTTGATAACTCACAAGTGTAAGAAATTGTAATTTTAACAACTCACAGGCAAAAAAAAAATTTTAACAGGCATAAGAAATTGTAATTTTGACAACTCACAGGCAAAACAATTTTAATTTTTACCACTTACAGGCATAAGAAAAAAATTAATTTTGATAAAGCACAGGCATAATAAATTGTAAATTTTGACTACTCATAGGCATAAGAAATTGTAATTTTGACAACTCACAGGCATAATAAATTGTAAGTTTGACAACTCCCAGGCATAAATATTGTAATTTTGACAACTCACAGGCATATAAATTGTAATTTCGAAAAAAGGCCACAAATATGTAAACTCAAAAAATTATAAAAAAAATATTTACACGTGTGTAATTATTATACGACTATACGTTGTTAATTTTACAGTTTAATTGTCAATTTAACATGTATGATTTGTAAGCTAATTTGATACCGCATGGTTTTCATTGATGACCATTTCAAAAGGTTGAGTCGCACAGGTCATATGTTTAGTAATCAGTAAGCGGGTTTTTTACAATGTTTGAGGAACCGATTTGTCTCCGTAGCTGCCCATCACAAGACATCTTACCCTATTCTTTTTTTATTAGCTGAGAAAGTTATTCAAATGTATATAATTATTTGAATGGCTTATATTATACAAGTGAGTTTTTTTCTTCTATATTATAAGATATTTATCTTACAACTCAGCTACATAATAATTATATATATTTTTACGAGAAATTTTTTGTGTTAATTCGACGTGTGTGTTGTGTGCCAAGAGCCAACGCATCGAAATATGTGATTCTATATATATACAAAGAAATACACAATGCGCGTAAAATATTATTCAACAGAATTTTATGATGATTCCAAGAAGAAAAAATTATAATTATTTTGAAATATAATATTATTTCAATAAAAATTTCCTCCTTCTATAAATGATATAATTTCCGTGACGACCCTCGCATTTCCATATATAAAACAGCAATCTTGCTATTATTATACTTTGCATATTTTATATCATTTATAGAAGATGTATACTGTACACATAAAGCTTCATATAATTTGATCTTTTTTTAAATTCATGAAAAATTAATTAAAAGTTTTTCCTTTTCATAAGCAAATAACAGAAAAAAATAGGAAAACAAAATTTCCTCATAAAAATTTGTAAATAAGAGCTTTTATACATAATATTATGTATACATATATCAGCATAAGCACATACAGCAAAAAAAATGTCAGACATGATGACTTTTTAATCTGTTTCGCGTTTGCAGTATGAATTAAATTTTTTGTGTTTTTATTTTAAGCAGAGAGTATAGGAAATCAGCCATTTGAACTTTATATATACCAAAATATAACAGAAAGTCAAAAACATATTTTGTTAGTCGTAGCTTTAGCCGCATTTTGTAGATTATAAATATATAAAAAATAAAACAGTTGAAGTAAACTTTTTTTTTCTTGCCTCGCAAACTTTTTGCTATATAGACCGAATAAATCTCCTTCCACAATTAAAGCTAACTATATAAAATATTTTTTTCCTCAAGATTGATAGGGAAGCAATGAAAAAAATTCAAATACTTTTATGGTCGGTTAATACATAAGTGTTCTTTCGTTTCACGGCAACACTTTTCGAACAATATAATAAGGCGAGATGCGAATGAAATATGAGCACAAAAGATATATATGGACCAGTGAGTTCATTGAATCGATATTCTATATACAATCAAGGGCTATAAATTTTAATTCTTGTTTGGATGTATAATTAATTATGAAGCTAAGAATCATTAATTTAACAACCATTTGATTTATCAGGGAGCGAATTTTTTGTATTAAAAAAACCGAACTGAGATACTTATGCTATTCTGCGTTTACCGCGATCCATTCAAAGAAATAACTAAAATCCTTAAATTCGAATTTATTTTATGAACATTTTTAATAATAAATCCGCGATTGCGCGTATTAAATTTAT
>JANSTW010132107.1:0-28008 GCA_027564275.1 Diadocidia ferruginosa | reverse complement strand
TATAAATAAATCAAAATATAAATAAATTTTAAAAAATTGAATGAAAATAAAACAAACTAAAACGGTCAAAAAAAAAATCTCTAGATCACCACAACGAGGACAAAGCGCGATATTCATTACCCGACATGAATTTGATTTTTAGTATTTTTGTATCGACACTCTTGGCCATTCGCAATTGAACAAAACCAACACTACCATAAAGTTTCGCTACCTATTTGATTTCTAAATAAATGAATTAAAATTTGCTAAATGTCGCTTACACTTTATTGATTTATTGGACGCAGGCGTTGTGTTTATTCAGCACTTTTTATGTATGTGTATAAAAAAACCAGCAGGGGTTCGCAAATTGTCATTACGGTTTTTGTTTATTTATCTCTTTGAAAAAATAAGAAAATTTTTATTTCGCTTTTTTAGAATTTAGAATTTAGATAATATAAAATAAACTTTATAATAATTATAAGATGCTCTTGAATTATGGAATCAATAAATTTGTATGAAAATACAGTTGATAAAAGTCAAGTAAGAATAAGATGGAAGTTGTGGTTATGGTTGTGGATGGGGGAAGATATTTTATTATTTTAGCAAGATTTGGATTCTAAATCTAATATGGACTCATAGTTTTCATTAAAGACCATAACAAGACTAACTATACTCTGATATTAATGATAAAATCCTGATTTTCCCTATATAGGTTCCAGCGATAGAGCAAAAACGGCTGGTCGCTTTTGTAAATCATTTCCTCATAAATACCGTTAATTTCCTCAATAAATTTGCCCGAAATTGCGAAGAACGTTTCATTGAATTTGAAACAAAATTACAACGAATCAATGCAGATCTAACTATAGTTGAGTCAATTGTTTTGCGTGGAGAGTTGGTAAGAAATTCAATTTCCTTTTGTAAAATCTAAAACTTGCGATTTTTATTAGAAAAACCAATCAACTATTTCTGATATTGAGCCAATTTCTGATGAAAACGTAACTGAAATCACCACGCAAAGTGAAGATGTGGTGGATCAATCAACGGAAGTCATCGAATCGGATCAAATTGCTGCCAATCAACCAGACAATGAAGAGGCGGCTGGTGTTAAAGTTAGCGATGACATTCGATATAGAAAATATTTTAAAATGATTCAGTTTGGTGTACCGGCTGAAGCGGTCAAATTGAAAATGATATCCGAAGGACTGGACGGGAGCTTAATACAGTACTTAATTCAATAAATATTTAAGAATTAAAAACGAATATTTTCTTCCATTTCAGTGAACCTAACAAAATACTAACTGATGGCATTCCATATCAACCGGAAGAACAATAAAATTTTGATATTAAATAAATATTTTTCTAAACTAATTGGGTTTTTTTCTTTAAAATTAATAAGAGACCACAGACCTGAGGGAACCACTGGAAAAAATGTTTGTTCCACGATTTCCGAATTTCTTAAGATTTCGTTAAGTTCCCTCGTCACAGACATGCAACTTTTTCAACAATTTAAAATCACTTGAACTTAAAAAACAATCAATTAATTTAGACGGAAATGATCTAAAGAATCTAACGGAAATTTCTGGTCTATTGTCGCAGGCACTTGAAACTGAGTCACTTAATTCACAAGAGAACTGAGTACGCAAAAATTAATTACCACCAAAAATTGCTTTTTTTGTTAATTTATTTTAAAGAAAAAAACTTGTAAACATTTGTTTTGAAAAAAAGCGTCTAGAATTGAATCATTTGTCCCTTTCGCTTTCTATCGCCACCCAATTCGAAATGTTTGCAACGTTTAAGTGGAGTTTGTTTACGGAATTTGCATTCAGTACATTCCATACGCAAGACAATCTTTTTGGTAGTTTTAGCCTAAAAAAAATAAAATAAATTAGCAATCAATTAAGACAAATTTAAATAACTCAATGCTTCTTACCTTCTTCCTGAAGATGGGCTTAGTTTGGCCACCGAAACCTTGTTGTTTTCTATCGTAACGACGTCTGCCTTGGGCCGATTTACGTTCCTTGGACTTTTTGTACTGTGTTACTTTATGTAATTTGTGGCATTTGCATTTTTTGCAAAACGTACGACGTTGTTTTGGAACGTTAACCTGGAAAAATCGAAAAAGAAAACTTTAGTACTCAGACTCAACAGTACAAATTATCGATAACCTCAAATTTTAGATTATTCGAAATTTGACAAAAAATACCATCGTAAATAAATTGTATGAATATCAGTCAATGCCGAAATGCTTGTCAAACGTTTTGGACAATTAATTTCGGCCCGATGATCATAGATTTATTTAGAAAATTGAATTTTTCGGAGGACCTACCATTTTTAATATTTACTTCGGTGACAGAAACAAATGGAAAGAAAATGCCGGATGTTGTATGTTGGATACATTCGCTCTGATACATTTTCACCTATAGGGTTGTCTCTTTTCGGCGTGCGGTTCAATCGGTTGATGATTTGTTTTGCGTACCGATTCTTGAATTGTTGTCATTTTGGTGGTAAATTTGAAAGAAATTATATCCAAATAAAGAAAATATTTGATGAAGATACAGCTGTTATTTTTTATATTTTAATCCCATCATTATTTAAACAAAATATTTATTTTTTTGTGCTATTTCGGGTTCAGGACGGTCAAAATTTCTGAAAATCGCGTTCAGTGGTAATTTCAAGCTGCCTTAAAATAAGTATTTGTCTGCTTGAAACGAAATTTCGTTGATCTATTAGGACAGTTATCTGACAAAAATAAAAAGAAAATTAAAATTTCCGAAAATTTTCGTAATTCAAAATGGCCGTCATATACTAATAACTAGAAGTACTAGAACAAAGAGTCGCGACATAATACGCTATTTCATGAAAAATAGCCTAGTACTTCTAATAAAAACTAAAAATCGTGTTAGAACAAATATTTTTTATTTATTTAATTATAACAGATATACCGATTTAAGGTCAAATGTTCGGAAGAAATTCGCACCGTTAAAATTTGGTATTGACAATAAGCGATAAGCCAATTTTATCTCGCTACCCACGGATAAAAAATTTAAAAAAACATGCCTGCAATTATCCTAAGTAAGACTTACTAAATACTAAAATAAGCCACAACAAGACTAAAATCAGCCATATATTTCTTTGCGATAGTGTAAAATTTTGCGCTTTTTCTAATCTTTGTCAATATTTTAGCAATTTTTGGCTTTCGCTTATTATTTTGATAGTATTCAATTTTTTAATAGAAAATTCAATACTATAATTAATTTTTTATCTTTCCAATACTGATAGGTTTTTGCAGATCGAATTATCAGTCAAATATTTAATTTTATATGTAAATTACAAAATTATTTCATTATTATTAAACTTGTTGAATTTTGAATAATTTTACTTTTTTCGAAAGTTGATTTGAAATATGTACATATTTTAAAACAGGCTAATCGGTCTAATTCAATGTAAAGCTATATTCTCAAATAAATTAGTGGGTCGCAGCTAATGCAAAGCGTGCCTTTCTTCGCCCAGCCTTGAAAATTTTGTTAAATTTATAAAAAACGAGCTTATTCACCTCCATGAGTTGTAATTAATATTTAATAATATTATTCACCTGGATGTGTATTAGTTCGAAAAAATAATTCGAAATATACAAAACTATGTTTTTCTATAAAAACAAATATTCCAGGAATTATATAATCTCAGCACTCAGGTCCCGAAACGAGTTATAAGAGCTGTGATTACTTTACTAATTTATATATGAGAATAGCTTTACTTTGAATTGGACTGATTAGCCCTGTTTTAAAATATTTACATACATTATTGAATTTTGTTAAAGACAATTCAATGTTTGAATATTATGTTTTATTATAGAAAGAATTTATTTTTTTTATTTTTTTATAGAAAATTTAATTATAAGAATATTATCCGATTTTTTTTCTTTAGGTTTCCAAGATATTTAAGCTTAGCGGTCTTATTTATTTAAATTTAAATATTTTAAAATCTGTTTATTTGCTTAACGTTTCGTTCAGTCATATGAACTTTTTCGGAAAACAAGCAAATAAACAGATTTATTTTTTATAGAATATTAAATATTTGAATTTCTTATTATAGAAAATCCTATTTTTGAATTTTTACCGCATTTATATAGTCAATGCAAGAATAGGACCTCCGACAAATATAGATACTCTTCGCATCATTTTCAATAAATCAATATAAAATGCCACCGCAAAATTTACTATGTCTATAATAAATCAAATGTACATTTTATTATACAATTTGTAATTGAAAATATTTCTAAAATTATAATATTTGTCAAAAAAAAATCGAAATAATAAGCGTAAAACCGCAAGTTTGGTTGATTTAAATGTGGCGCTAAAATGTAGTTCCGTTTGTACCGGTTCGCCATAAAAACTCATGCATCCATAAATTTTCATAGCAAATGTACTCACGAAACCCTCTTTCGTAGATTTTCAAAATCTTTACCCTTATTCGTAGGTAAAAAATAAGATTAATTTAAATTAATTAGGGATATTTATTTTTGAATCCTTTTCATGAAAATTGCGAAATTTTTTGCAATTAATTCAAATAAATTGTTTAAAGTTCCGGTATTCTTGATGAATAGACCATTTGAATGACGCGCCATCTCAGATTTTACTGGTTTTCTTTTCAAAGCTATCAGTCGTGTAAGTGTTTTAAACGAGTTCACTTCGTCTAGTGTAAATTATATTAGATTAAATAGAAAAGTTGTAAAATATTCTTCATATAAATATAATAAGGTGTTATATTTATAAATTTTAAATTATTTAAAAAAGCATTTAAGTTAAACCGCCGCCCCCCCCAAAAATAACAAAATGAGTGCAGAAAACGCTGAATTCGCAGTTCCAGAAGTTGTTGCCGCCGAAGAAAAGGAAGAAGTTACAAAAGAAATTAAAGGAACAAAACGACCGGCAGAAGTAAGTATATCTATACCGATAGAATTGCGAAAATCTTTGAAAAAATTTAATTAATTGCGATTAAAGATTTTTTTTTTTTTTTAAAAGTTCTACATATTTTTGAATGCCGGCCGGTTCAACCAACTCGTCGGCACTACTACACAATTTACAAGCGTCATTCATTATAATATACCTGCTAGTACATTTCTCATCGCACGGCGTCTGTTTGCGACGACAAATCGCATTTAATTTTTGGACTAACACGCTAATTTGTTGCGTAGATAAATCTTTGAATTTTTAGACTTTTTAAAATTAAGTTGTTGTTATTTTGCGCGCCGTTTTTTTGGGTTTTTTCTTCGATTTCGCCCCCTACAAAAAATCCCTTCGACCTTGGCGATATGTGAGAGTTTTCAAATTTAAATATGGCCGCCGCTCATCTACTGGCTTGTGAATAGAAATCTAAAATAATAATGCCGCGAATGTCAAAATGTATGGGAAGAAATATTTAAAAATCAAAACAATTTTTTTTAATTTATTAAACATTTTCAAAAAATTATTACGAGAAAATTGTTTGCTCCCAAATTAAAATATATAATGCCCGCAAGTACTTGCTGCCATATTTTTTTTCTCCTGTACATATATCGAACTTGGCTCCAATTTGAAATGTCGATATTTTTTCGCTTCTCACAATCTCACGAAACGCTCTAAATCTAAACACAAATTTAAGGTTAGCATCATTACGAATAGGTTGTCTATGTTGCGCGCGTACCTATGTGTGTGTTGTCATAAAACATAGAGCTCGCGCGCTTAGAAATAAATAGTCGAGATGTTCTTTAGCATAAAAACGATGAGATGTTATGCTTATATGGATTTATTATCTGATTTTTATGCATCATTTTTATGGAAATGTATGCTCGAAATAGGTTTTAGAAAAAACATCAAAAATTTCTATGTATACCAAAAATATGATGTATATAAGCAGCCGCGTACATTGACCCAGATAATGTCGAGTATTTAATTTTCCTAATTTAGACAATATATTAGTACCTTATCTATAAAGAATATTATGTTTTATAGGAGGGTTAACCACAATGAAAAATTGTGTCCCACTGATTTCCAAATTTCAATTATTTCCATTTTTTAAAATGATTTCCATTCTCACCTTGTTCCGGTATTTTTTTTTTAAATTTTAGTTTGGAAAAGTTTGGTTTTAATTAAATTACAAAAGTTGAAGCTACAAAAATATAAATTTGAGCCGAAATAGATAATAATTTAAGGCACATTTTTTAAATTAATATCAAGTTATTTAGTTAAGTGGAAGATTTATTGATTTGATTTTAATTTTATAAATAAGTCTTAATTAATATCTATATTGGCTCAAAATTTTAAGTACATGTAGCTTCAACATTTTTTTTTTAATTAAAACCATATACTTTCCCACACAAAATTTCAAAAAATCTAAAACTAATTAATTTTGGTCAAATTTTAGGTGCAAGCGAGCAACTTATAATGCGATGAGTTTTGCTGCTAAATTCTTGCAAAATATGTTGGCACTAAAAATTTATAAATTTTGCAATAGCAAGTGTCACCTGCCGGTATATGAATAATTCTCGGGGTTAGGTCATAACACCCCAAAGACATAACACCCAAAAGCTTAAATTATCGCAATTAACCGCAAAAAAGCGATAAAATGTCCCTTCTAAAAATTAGGTTAAAAAATAATAGTTTGATTTTTAAAACGCTTGAGCTTGATAGCTTATTGAGTCTTCGTTCACACCAAAATTTAGAACCGACGTTTAGACCCAGCGTTCAAGGTCTTAGCATGTATAAAAATTCTGTATTTCAGTTATCTTTTAAGCTATATCAAGCGTCTTAAAATTCGAATTTTTGCATATTTCGGTCCACCACATAACACATGGAGCATTTTTTCTAGAACGTTTAAGATTATCTTTATTACCGTAATCTACAGAGATCAAAATTAAAAAAAGTTTTGGATATATAGTTAATAACTTTCGTTATCTTTATATTTTACAAGTGGCATATCGAAAGTGTAAAGAACGTACCTTAATCTAAACGAATTTCCTCAGTATTGTAGATTACAGCGAGCATATCAAAAAGTTAATAATTCAATATGGTTTTATTATATATAATTTATTCGCTAATTTACTATGTCTCAGTGATTTAAAAAATTTAAATTTTCTTGCTATCTTAGAAACAATTTTCACTACATGTTTTTCACCTTGACCTTTTGTCTAAAAACAATTTTCGGGATATTTTAAAATATAGTATTTGTTTTTTTAGGCATGAATATAAGAAGACATATATTATGTCTAAAAAACATGTAGTGTAAATTGGTTCCTATAACCCAAAACAAAAATATCAGCTAATTTGGCTAATATATTTATTTTATTATTTTCATATTTACATTAGTGTACAATTATATATAACTCTTTAATTTTCGGTTCAATGACCTCTATATACAAATTTTTGGTACACAATTTTTTAGCAGTTTTGTTAAAATAAATAATTAAGAATTTCTTGAAGTTATAATCTATTCCAAAGTTCAAATAATTATATGTGTGCTAATTTGTGTTAATTTCCTATAAATTTTTATTTTTTTACTTAAAATAAGCGGTAAATCAAGAATTCTTTGAGCGGTTACATACATAACACCCTAAAGCTTTAACAAGCTTAAATCCTACAAACACTTTTATTGTTTGTGTATTCGCCAAAAACTACTAAAACGATTAAATTTCCCTTCTAAAAATAAAAAATGATATGGGTTTATATATTGGCTGCTGTAATGGGTTTGAGAATTAGATTTATATCTTTGGGTGTTGTCATGTCACCTGTTAAACTTCCGATTCATCTAAGGGCTAAATAATTTTTTACAATTAAAATTTGACAAAAAAACAAAATAATATTAATTATTATTAAATATTTTGTTTTTTTTTGTTCCTATAATTACATTAAATTTTTAGTTAAAATTTCAATAATAAAAATTCGCTCAGGCCTAATATATGATTTAATTGCTTAATATTTTAATATAAATACGTTGAATTAAATTTTTTTTTTATTGATATCTTATCTCGGTATAATATACACATGTGTATTAATATATAATTGACGATTATTGTACTAAAAGCCAAATAAAAACCTATAATACTCATGTAAATATAATCAATATAATATATTATCTATTATATAACGTTGATATAATAATATATAATAAATAATAAATGTACAAAAGGACGAAATATTTGACCCAAATTAATGTACAACAATATTATCTTCTCTGTGAGTCAAGTATAATAAATTGTGGAACTAGTCATAATGAAACGAACTGTCCATTATTTATACTAGAAAATTTACACATTTCTCACTCATCGCGTAAAAAAATCTTGTTTTAATTCATTAAAAAAACCGATCGTCTCGCCGGTAGATAAATTCTCTCATTCTCAAACGATGATAATTCAATTTTTCTTCGTAGTAATTTACGTGTTTCCTTCTAAGAAAAAAAGCGGCGGAGAAACATTTTATTGTGTCCGGGCAAAATAGAAGAAAAACACAACGACTGTACAAACCATTTCTCTTTATCTGTTTTTTTTTATCCCTTCTTATTTTATTTATACGGGATTACCTAATTTTTACAAAAATAGACTCGTTACAAATTTTATTCAATAAAAATTCCAAATTCCTATTTTCTTCTATTCATTATTTTTTTCTTTCTAAATATTGCGCGTATTTTTCTCTCGTAAACGTAAAAAGTTGTGCATGCATAACAGCCAGCGTGTGTATAAATGTATAATATTGTTTTTGTTATTGCGCAGACGCGCGCGCTCTCAGGTTGTATAATGAAAAAAAAATTCACCGACCGTGAGACCGTCTTGCGTCTTATGTGATGCGATGAACAACACATGCAACCTAACAAGCGAGTCTGCTGCTGATGTATAGCATTTTTAAGTACATGTTGTCTTGTCGCACCAACTCCCATTCAAAATTCATAGAAAAAAAACAAATCCAAGATGTGACGCTGCTTTTTTATTGTAATGTGGTTGAATGGAATGGCTTTTTTTTGTTGCGTGACGACGCTTTGCGATATATAGAAATAATATAGCGCGTTTGTAGAGACAAAAAACAGTAAAACGTCTATAATGGGGAACGCTTACATGAACTTGCAAATAAAGTGCATAAATTATCAAATAAAAAACTTATAAAAAATTTTAAATTAAAAAAAACAATAATTTTTTAACTTGTAATAGCCCAGGCAATAGAGACAAAATATGATGTAGTTTTTTTTGTTTTTATGAGAAAAGGTGAAAGCAAAAAACGGCTTTTGCTTGCTAAAGTTTTTGGAAAAGATGATTTTTTGCAGTTTTGTTCAATAATGAAAGCCTTTAAGCTGGCCGCATTTTAGATTTTTTGATCCGCGACATCAATTTTAAGGCAAGTATATGGCTAGTAAAGGATGGCTCAAAATACGCCAAAATTTTGAATTTCAAATAAAGCGGTATATTTGCCTTAAAATTCGTGTTTTTTTTATTAAAAAAAGAAAATTTAGATACTTTGATTTGAAATTCTAAGATCTAAACTTTTAAATTTAAAACACAATTTTTCCACTCAATTGCATTTAAAATTTAGAATTTTTGTATATTTTGGCCTACGCTACTGTTCACTATAGGCTGATTTTGTAAAATCTTAAAATCGCCGACGGTGAGTTGGAAATAACCACCAGAAAAAATTGGGTCTCATCATTTCTGATTTTCGCAATGATTTCCGTGATTTTCAAAATGATTTGTCCCATGATTTCGGTAAGTAGCTTCGCTCTCCGCCGCCGGTCATTTAAGATTTTGTGGTCCGCGACACCAAATTTATTGAAAAAATTTTAAATTGTCATAAAATTCAATTAGTTTTTACTCGGAATTGAACAAAATGATAGAAAAATCTCCATAACATCCACACTATATTTCGGAATAAACGGTCCGGAAATCTTCTATTTACTTTGTAAGTTTAAGTAATATTGATTGAGAATTGAAATCCAAATCAAAACAAAAGTTCATTTTATAGCTTTAATATATGCACACATTAGGATGGATCGATTGAAATTTTGTTTGCATAAAGATTTTTTCCAAAATAAAGAAATTCTTATTATACACATTTCCAAATGGGTGACATAAAATAACACTCATTTTTTTTTTGCTTCAAAGCTAACACCCGACAAATTAAAATTAAAATTTCCTGTTAATTTTGGAAAAAAGATAACTTGAGATATTTGGTCAGTCTAAATTGCCCAAATTTTAAGGTCAAGACAAAAAACTATTCTGTTCCAATTTCAAGGTCAATGTGGGGCAACAAATCTAAAAAAGGATTTTTGAGCACAGGGCCTACAATAAAATTGATTTTTTTCAAATCGATCGATCCTAATGCACATTTTATAATAACAATTTATTATAACAACAATTATACACAAAAGGACAGATGTCTCATATCTCGCATCATATCTCATATAAATACCTACAGCTATATATTTGTTGTATAACTTGTGTGGTAGATTATATTATAATGATTTTACTGTACCTACGCCTGTACACAAACATTTTCATTCTCCCGCTTTATAGTTTTTCCTCATCATAAAAATGCTTACAAAATTTTACATTCAAAAAGCAATAAGAATACCTAGAGAATCTGCTTAGAATACAACACAACAACAAAAAGCATATTTTTTTAAAGCTGATGGCACGCCGGCGTCTCTTTTAATTTTTGTGTGTTCATTTCTCGCTTATTGGTTAATTTTTTTCTACACATTGCGTATCACCTGGAATGGAACCAACACAACTTATATCATTTCATCGCGTTACATGTAGCTTTCTATCCATGCTGCCGCATATTGTATATGTTTGAATGATAAATAAATAATAAAAAGGGGAATAAAATGCGATATATTTAGTTTGTTTTTGTCTCGCTTTATCGCACGCATGGCTTTTTGCTTTTATCCTTGTTTGTCCTTACGTCTTTACAAACAATATATTAACGTATATGGCCCTATTTTGTAGCCGCTTTATAAATATTTCGTTAAAATTATATTTGCCATTGGATTGTGTTGTGTTTGGATTATAATCAACGAAAAAGTTTTTATATTCTTGATGTTTTATTGATTTTGTTGCTGTTATATTCAAAATGTTGCACACTAAATTTTTCCCAATATCTTTTTTTATTTGAATGGATTTCGAGTTGGTTGCGGTATAAAACGCCATATTATTGCGATATCTTGTTTCGTTTTCAAAATTAGGGTGAGTTTTCTATACTATACACATTTTGAATATCCTGTTTATATGTAGGTATAGTTCTTTATAGAACTAATCGCATTTAAAAACGCTTCCTGTTGAATTGAAGGGTGATAAGTTAGAGTTATAGACGTTGTCTTTTTACAATTTATCAAGAAAAAAAGAAAGAGATGGCTTTATAGCAAAAAGACTTTTTTTCTGAACGACAACTTTTATTTTGAACAGGGAGACTTTTTTCCATTCAAAAGAGACTTTCAGGTCTTTGTGTACACATTCTTGTATCTTATATTCTCTATCTCTTTCTTTTTTTCGTAATGTCTTGAAGAAGTCAACGTCTAACCTTTACTTTATACAATATCACTGTATATAATTAAACATTTTTTTTGTAAAACGAACTTTGCTGCCATCTTTCGTTTCATTTTATTATTGTTAAAAAACTAGAATTTCCAAAGTTTCGCAATTAATTTGAATATTTTTACAAAGATTGATGAAATTCAACAATTTTTTAATTTCACATTTTTTCCTCCATAGGACAAAGTAACAGACACAAAAAAAGCTAAAAAAGAAGAAAACGGAGACGGTAACGAGGATGATGATGAAAATGAATATGCCGAATATGAAGACGATGAAGACGAAGAAGAAGAATTCGATTACCTACCCGAAGACGAAGTAAGCGAAGAGGAAGGTTAGTATTTTTGAAAAATAATGAGAAATATTAAAATTTTTAACTAACTTCCTTTTTTTCTTTTTTAGTTGAGGAGGAAGAGGAAGAAGTAGAAGCGTAATTGTTTTTGTAAAGGAAAATTTTTAATATATATTTTTTTTTAAATAAACAAGGCTACATACAAAAAATGAAAAACAAGTGCAGTGACTGAAAATTAAAAGATACTATATATGTATAGACTATATATATTATATCTCGATATATATCGGCGCGACTCATTGACTCTATATTGAGAGTGCAGTGTAATGCATATAATATATTAAATATAATAAAATTAATTATATACAACAAACAATAATTAATTATTATACAAAACAAGAAACAAACACATGTAAAAATTTCAGTAATATATTTTAATTTTTTACTTTTATTTTAAAAGGTAATTGAAAATACGAAAAATATTAAAGAAAAAACAATCAGCCACAGCGCCGCCACCGTCGCCCTCCCCCTACTAACTTTATTTTAATTTTTTTTCTTGACAACCACAAAAGCGCCATCTAGTAAAATTTTGTTTGTATTTTTTTTATTCGTAAATATTATCTGGACAATGTATGTGTATGATTTTTTTTGTTTTTTTTTTAATTTTTTTAACGTCATCTGCATATTATGGTATATAATAGTACGAGAGAAATACAAAAAATTAATATAATTTTTAAAATATAATATAAATTTGTGAAATCACACACACACACAATTGAGAGTAAATATTTTTTTTTATTTATTATGTGTGAGACTTTACAAAACAACAACAAAAAACCTAATATAATTTTTTTTTTAAATTGTATACAAATTTAGTTTTTAAAATTGCAAACTTATTATTATAAATATAAATAATATTATTCTTACGTATGAAAATAATAAAAAAGATTTTTTTACAAAATGAAAAAAGTATTTTCTGTTTTTTTTGTGTTTTCTTCGTTTTTTTTAGATGAAGGCATTGCCTTTTTATATAGTACGCACAATGAGAGCAAATTATAGTGGCGACATCTTTGGGAAGCTAAATTAAACATCTTCCCATAGATGTCAACACTGAAAATTTGCTCTCATTGTGTGAATATATTTATAAAAGGACAATGATTCTGGTTTTTTTTAAATTTTTTTTTCGGTAAAATTAGATTTTTTGTCTCTTTTGTGTAATATTATGATGGCGCATAAAGAGTGGGACGGCAGATTTTTTATTGTATAAATTAAAAAAAAATAAAAATATAGCTGAATGTTTTTCGTCGAAGAATTATTTAAAAAAAAAATTACACACCCACCAAACACCAAAACCTCCAAAATAAACCGATTCCTTCTCATCATTGTCTGTATATATATAGTCATACAGTGAGAGCAAATTTCAGTGGCGACATCTTTGAGAAGCTAAATTAAACATTGAATTTTGTATAGAGTTTAATTCAGCTTCATAAAGATGTCGTTACTGTTATTGGCTCTCAATGTGTGACTATAAATAAAAAGAATGCTCTCATTAAATATAGACACCCCACACTACTAATACATAATTATATACAAAAAAAACATTAGTTTAGAAATTAAATGAAAATTAATATTTGTTGTAAAAATATAGATGAAAGAAATAAAAAATTTGAATAATTGTACGATATTTTAGAATTATATGATAAACAAAAAAGTATTGATAAATTATTAATATTAATGCGATATGAATGAATGTGTTTAAGAAAAATTATTAGTTAAGAAGTTTTTCTTGTTTTTAAATTGAAATTGTGCAACTAAAATATGTGCAAGAAGAACAATTTAATTAATAACCTAAAAGTATTTAAGTTAAACTATATATACATTTAAGAATATATACTTTGTTTGGGTAAATCTATATTTGAATATAATTAAGCGAATCTAAACCAATTAATTGTGAAAAAAGTAGAAGAAAAAGCCAATTTTACTTAGGGCATGTTTTCTGTTTAATTTTAAAAATTTCAACAACATTTTTTTAGCAAATATTTTTTATGACTTAATTTTCGTAAATAAAAACGGTAAATTATTCATTTTCTTGGTTCAAAGAGGTTGAAAACCTTATTTTCTGCAAATATTTATTCAGCCAAATTATATATATGTAGATGAATATTACTCATTTTGAATAAAATGAAAACATTTTTTTTCATCAATTTGTCGATTCTTTTTCTGAATATTATATTTGTTTAAATAAATGTTATCATTGCCTTTTTTTATAAAGTCACACAATGAGAGCAAATTTCAGTGGCGACATCTTTGGGAAGCAAAAAAACATGTTTAATTTAGCTTCGCAAAGATGTCGCCACTGAAATTTGCTGTCAATTGCGTGACTTTTTATAAAAAGACAATGATGTTATTCAAGTTATTAGCAATATTATATAAAATTTAAGGACTATTTCATTAAAAAAATTGTCATCTATCACATAGATTTTATTTTACAATATTAGAAATATAAATTTCACATTCAATTTTATAAAATTTAGAAAACCTTTTTTCCTGTACAAAAAGGACGTGAAAATTAAGCTCCGTTACATGTAATCATTGTTTTTTTGTTTATAGTCACACACATTGAGAGCATATTTCAGTGGCGACATCTTTGGGATATCTTGTTAAAAAAAGACAAGATTACATGAAACTAGCTTATTATATATTTATTAAAAAAAGAACATAAATTTTTACAGTAAAAATAATTTTTTTGATAAAATATATAATTTTTGGTTGAGAACGTCAAACATTGCAACTGTATACATTTAAATATTCTGTGCAACCGAAATTGTTTAATATAATATTCTCACACAATTTGAACCTATAACGAAATGTTATTAACAAAAAAATATTACATTTCTTTTTATAAAAAAACATTTTTTTTTTCTATTATTAAATTAAATTTGTATTACCGTATATATTATATAATCTAACGAATATTTATTATAAACAAATATTTATAATTATAAAAAATACAATAACATGTACAAATTGTTTTCAAGAAAATAAAATTTAAAAATAAAAAGATGAAAATTAAGAGAGAAAAAAATTATCAAAAGGATTTTTATTTTAAATACGTAATAATATATTTTTGTTATCCACCACTGTACGAGCACACCAGCTATGTCAGTAGCCTGGTTTTTCGTAGGTTGCCGCGGAAAAAAATAATAATCAACATGGCCAGGCGAAACTTTTATATATTTTTACCGCAGTAATACTAAAATTAGCCATATTTCTATATGGCAACACTAATATCTTTTTTCGGTAGTGTAAAGTTTTCCCGGTTAAATTTTTCGCTCTTTTTTGGTAGATTTTCGCAATTAAATTTTTCGCTTAAACCGGCACTATATGAATAGTTTATTCAATCAACACAAGTGCCGTAAAAGACGATAATTTACATTTTTTCAAGCTACGGTGTTTTTACACTAAGTGTTCATTCTGAATTATCTATATTTATTCTGTGGTACTAGTACAATACTAATATAGATTCAACGATATCATTAAGGAGCCTTACATAATTACATATATCCATTAGGGTGCAAAAGCTGGCAACAGATATTGAAAAACTTGCTGCTGCCGACACGTCAGTATGACAACGTAAACATTTTTTTAAATGATCTAAAATTATCGTTTTCATGATAACTTCTCAAACTAAAGTTTCACGATCATTCGATCTTCGATCATTTATAAAGTATTTTTAAAATATCTGCAACATTTTTTCGATTAACATAAGTCCACGCACAAGCCGCTACGATAACGGGAACATTTTTAAATTCACGTTTTTATTAAAAACCTCTTAAAATTATCTTTTTCGGTCACTTGATCATTTCAAAACTATTTTTAGAAGATGCACGCTGTTTTTTCCTTTAAAATTAGCCTAACCACAAATCTTTACGACGACGAAAACATTTTTAAATTATTCACAACTATCGTTTTTATTAAAAATTTGTCAAAATAACGTTCCACGATCATTGAATAATTTCGAAAGTAATTTTAAAAGATGCGCAACATTTTTTCGCTTAAAATGAGCCTACACACGACCTGCTAACACAACGGGAACATTTTTAAATTTCAAAAAAACTGATTTCGGTTAGACCTCCTGCTACCTTCTGCTTGCCTGTTACTTTTAGCAAAAATTGATATTAAAAATTCTAAAAACATAAAAACATTTGTATGTCTTCTTAAAAAAAAACTTGCGAGCTTCGCTGCACCAAGCTTAAATTTAAAGCTAAACAAGCGAGTTTAGATAAAGCTTAGGAGGCGAAGCTCCTTGCAAAAGAAGGTTGCTTTAAAACATTTGTATGGCTTACTTGAAAAAAAATTTGCGAAAATCTTCGCCGCATCAAGCTCTTAAATTAAAGCTAAAAAGGTATACTACATTAAGCTGGGAAGGGCGAAGCTCCTCGCAATTTTTTTTATGAGAAGACATACAAATGTTTTTCGGATTTTTGCTACCAATTTATTTACGAAAAGTTACAGGCAAGCAGAAGGTAGCAGGAGGTCTAACTGACATCAGTTTATTTGAAATTTAAAAATGTTGCCGTTGTCGTAGCAGCTCGTGTGTAGGCTTATTTTAAACAAAAAAATGATGCGCATCTTTTAAAAATACTCACGAAATGATCAAGTGATAGGAAAAGATCATTTTGAGAAGTTTTCATTGAAAACAAGTTGTAGGGAATTTAAAAATATGCATGAATTGTCGTAGCAACTTTTGGGTATGCCTATTATATAATGGGGAAAACAGGGCGCTATTTATGAAAATAGTTTCGCATTTATCGAGTGGTTGTGAAATATCAGTTTGAGAAGTTTTCAATAAAAACGATAGAAGGCAGTTGTAACGAAAAGTATTATCCTATTTTGTGTAGTATTCTTGATAGAATTTTGTTTGTCTTTATCGCTCGTTACCTAGCTGTAAATGTAATCTAAAGATTAAAAATAAACAATATTTTTTTAGTTTATTTTAAATCTAATGAATCACATCTGCAGTGAGTCTATATCCATTTTATCAATTTTTTTTTATTTTTCTGCTGCTTGCTGCTTAGCAAGTTTATGTTCCATCAGCCTTTTTGAGCCTGCTGCTGCTAACCAGCTGTGCTGCTAGGTCACCTTTGGGTGGCCATTTTTTCTTAAATTAGGATTTTTCTAGCTCTCGTAGTCTTAAAACGTTCGGCTTGCTTCAAAACTACTAAAAAAAAGTTGCAGAAAGATCGGACTTATATTGCGGCGGGCGGTTTTAGTTTTATATAGAATTTTCAATAAAAATGTAATTTTATTTAATAATAATTAATTGTTTTATTTGGTATATCAATTTATATATTTCATTAACAATTATTAAATATTGGCATCTATATTTACTTTATAAATTATTTATTATATTTATTATTATTAAAAATTATAATTATATTATAATTAATTTAATTTACCAAACAAAATTATATAAATATTTCGTCAGCAGCTCTTCATATACTTTTCTTTGCTTATGTTGATCGATTTATTTTCATACGTATAACTAGATTTATAATGAATTTTCAAAAATCCTTTTAGTCAGTTGTACCGTTATTTTTAATTGCATTTTTTTATTGGGTTATTACTTTAGTTTATTACTTATTTTATAGTTAATTGATTTTTTTTTTATTCTTATTATAAAATTGTTTTTTCTATCCAACTATTATTAAATTGTCTATAATTTTCTAGCTGATATTCAGGTAGAATATAATACGTTTTTTAATTAAAAGGGATTCGCGACTTACAGGACGCGCTCGATATTTTTCTGTTGAATTAAAAAAAAATTTCGATATATAAAAAATAAATAGGTAATTTATAATTTATATCTAGAACGTTCTGTAACTGTAAATAAATCAAGAGAGCTTTCAAAAATATGATGTTCTTTATACTCATATACCGACAAAAATGGCACTATTTCTAGGCTTACCCTTCGTCAGTGGAGTTGAGTACCGCCCTGCAGATAGTGTTTTATGCGTTTTATTAAACAAAATATCGAACGATTCTTATAAAAATTGAAAACCCTATAGGCTAATATAGCCAAATATTATGCGTATTTATATATTGAAATTTGTATTATTATTTATTATATTTATTGTTTGAATTTATTTATGGCTTAATATATTAATGATATTTTGTGTATAGCATTTTTAATTATTAAAAAAAAAATGGTAGAAAATGTGTTTTTAAATTTAATTATATTTTACTAAAAATATGTAACTTATATACTGCAATAGTGAACAAAATATTGGTAACAATTTTTGGTCAATTATATATTTAATTGTATCTTTTTTTTTTTTAATTATTTTATTCTAATTAATATAGTTATTATATTAATAACATTTTAGGTGATATATAAAAAATAATTGTTAAATAAATAAATCATATTAAAAAATGTTTTTAATGTGTTATTAAATAACTCAATATACCCATACATATTTCCTCTTCAAAATCAAATCTTTATTAAGATTTTTTTTATAAATTATTAAAACAAGTCAACCCGATTTATATAATATTAATCATTGAATTGATATTCTGACCTGGGAAAGACATTTTTTTAAGAAACATATTGAAGATTTTGGTAACTATATATATATATATATGTATATTGTATAGGGTTAATTTTGAGTTTAGTAAACGACTTTTTTCCTTATCATATAAATCACTCTGCCAGTCTCTTAAATATAAATATTATATAAAAAATTATATTTTTTTTTAAATTATATAAATTTTAAAATATAATTTAAAAAAAAATACAAATTCTATATAATGACTTAATCACAACGATATATTAACTTATGATGATATTTTTTTCCGACAAAAAATGTTTATGAACATTGATGTTTTAAAATCTGTTAAGTGTTATAATCGAATGTTTTGATTATTACTAACTTCATCATTTTATGTTTTATTATATGAAAAATTAAAAATGTAATTCGACATATTTGTTTTTATCATTCATTGCCTTTAACAATTGATGGATATGACTACTTGAATGTGTATAGATTTTCAACCATATATATTTGAATAATTTGATTCGTTTTATAAATATTATATTTTGAAGTATTCATATCCATCAATTGTGTATTGATGCTGATGAGGTTAGTGTACATATACGCAAAAATATTATTATAAAGGCAAGGATACAACTGTACGTTTTTAATTTCATTTAATATATTAAAAACAAATATGTCTACTTACATTTGTAATATTTAATTTACGTGGCTTTTAAAAGATATTACCGTCAGTAATAATCTCAACAACAGATTCGATTAAAACATTTATTTATATTTTAAGGATTTAAAATTTTAGCTTAGCAGTCTTAATTTAATTAAAAAAAAAAACAGTTTATCACATACCACAACCACTTTTATATAATATAAAACTATGAAACATGAAGGAAACAAATCGGTCTCTTTGCTTCCAATCATTTAAAAATTGTTTCTTTAACAATTATTCTGTCATTCTTCATAGAGGAAATTTTAGATTATATTAACAAAAATATAAATGATTGGAAGCAAAGAGCAAATTAGTTGTCTTCATACCAATTTTTTCCCTACATTGGAATATAATTTAATCGTACATGCGGAATCTCTATTTTGAATTTGTAGGAATTTTCCGATCTAAGTAAAGAATATGTACTGAAGATGTTTTGTGTGCAGCGCATTTACTATAAAACGAGTATTAATTTCCATGCCTTAAGGCTTAAATCTTACGCTTCGGAACAGATATAGCGTGATTATATAGACAGCATGATATTTGACTTTTGTTATTTAAATGAAGACCGCTCAACTAGATTTTTTGAAGTGAAAACTTCTTTAGGCGCGTTGAACAGAGGTAAACAATACGATTTAGCGTCAACAACATCGAATTATCAAATGGGAGGAGGTAGAGATGCATACGAATAATATTTTGTATTCAAAAATAAAATTAGTATATTCATTATAATGGGTCCTGGATGCATATATCGTTTATTCGGTGTAAAAATACGATTAAGAGTCATTATAATAATATGTTATCCGAGACTGCCTTCTTTTTTTTAATAAATCCTTAAAACATAAACTCGGTCGATAAAAACCAAAACATTATATTTACTTATGTTTATCATATTTTTTCAGCATAAATTTTAATAAATTGTAATATTTTAATTTAAATATAAATATGTTCTCTATACAAAATTATTTTAAAAAACCGCAACTTTTCGTCTATAAAATGGCACAAGTTCGATTGGTCTTTGGTCTTGACGCAGCTACGCCGTTCTCCTCTTTTGCAATAATCTCAGCCTGTTTCGTTTGCCACATTTGTTTTTGCAGTCGATGTATAACAATACGGTACGCACCGATTATATCACTACGGGGTCCACTTTCGATGGAACGACATAGCAGTTCACTTGTTAGGCCCAATTTAGCCAAAATAACCCTGGCCTCAATTTCCATATGATGTAAATTGGTCAGATCATGTGTGCATGTCGGAGCCATTATAAAGTCGCCTTGTTCCTCATCGAATGGATTATTTTGATCATTTATAATTAATGTGGAGGATAATTTTTGTTCTAATGTGATAGTTCCATTCCTCAAATCACCTATAGATTTGTCTGAGGAACTATTTTTTCGATTAAACAATTTGCCCTTTTCCACGCTATCTTCCATCGGTCCGATTTTCTTTTTGAGCGTTCCACTAAATATTGATCGACGATGTGATTTCGGGAATTGTTCCGACACAATAATCTCATCATCGTTACCCACACCGTTATCGGTTGGTATGGGCGTATCAATTGGATATAGGAAATTGTCAGCGTAAATGCTGCTCGCACGTTTCGTGTTACAATGTATCGGTGCCAGATTGCTCATTTCAATGTGCCTGTCCCGGCGTGACTTTCGTATACTTCGACGTGGAAACCATGAACTAGATTTTTTTGGTATTTTCGTAGTAGGAACTTCTTTATCTAATGGAAGAATTGGATGATTTACCCATTGACTGGCCAACATTTGGTCGATTGTAGGCCGACGTGATGGTGTATGGACTAGAATTCGTTCTGAAAATACAGATTTTGTAGAACTTTATTTAAGGAAAATATTTTGTTACTTACGTATAAGTCTTGTACATGCTAAACTTAAATGAGAAGGAAGACTAAAATCTCCCTTTAATACAGCTGCCCGAAGTGATGGTACGGTGGGTGCACGAAATGGCATATTTCCCACAACCATAAAATAAACTAAAACACCCAATGCCCATACATCAACTGGACCGCCAATGTAATGATCGTCGCTAAATAGCTCGGGTGCAGCATACGGTGGTGAACCGCAAAAAGTGTCCAAATGTTGTTGAGATCCTGAAAAGGAATTAAAAAAAATCAATTTATGATTCAGAACAATTTAAAATAAAGTGTCCGTCCGTCCTAAGAATAAATTTGTTAGATATCAATATCATTTGGACCCGTATTTCATTGGGATATGGGTCACTTCAGAATTAGGGTGTCTCTAAAATTGTGAATTTTGCAAAAAATGTGGACAGACTGCGATCCAAGTTTTGCTGGGGGCTCTCGAGTTTTTTCCATATAGTATGGAACATTATCAGAAATTCAAAAATACAACTTTTTTTTAAAAAAACTAATGAAGAAAATATATCTTCAATTTTCAATTTCAATTTAATTATCCAGATTCCAGTGAAGCAGAGTATAGAGCTTTCATTTATAAGGTAAATAAAAACACTTCAAGTCGCTTAACTTCTCTATACAGTTAATAAAGAAATAATATAATTTAATAAACTATTTCCATACACCATAAATCCTAATTTAGTTTAATTTCAATATCACCACGTTGTTGCTGGTATACGCGCAAATACAACATATCGTTTGATATCGTCGTATCAAAATCGGAAAGTATGCTAACTCTGTTTTGTCCATTTTTCGGAAGTTTACAGCACCTTTCAATCTTCATATTTTTTTTATTTTAAAAATATTTATAAAAGTTCATTATTTCAATGTAGAATGTGCTGAATAGCTAGATCTGCAGAACTAATAATATACTCGATTCAATGTAAAGTGTGTATATGCGGATTTGAGCAGAACAAAAATAAAACCTATAAGCTTGTCTAGATATTTATTCTCATTCTCTTGATTTAGATAACACAAAAGACGGCAGTAATTCGAGTTATCATACTGGGCACTTTGTCAGTATAGACATACGCAAATATATATAAAATCCATATACATATAGCGAGTACACATCTTATTTCTTATAGTTAAGTGGCGAAAATGTCGTCTTTGACTATTATGCTTGATAAAAAAAAAATTGCCTCAACATTGTGTGATGTCTGATGTATATTAAGTATATAAAACATTTTTTTGGCAGGAAGTTAATATAATTGTTATATTTACCATTAATTAATTGTGTACTAAATCCAAAATCAGCTAATTTTATTCGTTCTTCGGTTACCATTAGAACATTTTCTGCTTTAATATCACGATGAACAAATCCTAAATTGTGCTGAAAATATATGTTTTTTCAAAATAATTTAAATTGAAACAGTTTATTACTTTATTACCATATGTTTAACAGCCAATAATAATTGTTTGTAAAGTGGTGCAGCATGTAGCTCTTTCAATGGGCCACCCTGAGTGATGCGATTGTACAGTTCACCACCACGAATCCATTCCGTAACCAAATGTACTCGACCCAATGTTTCAACTACTTCAAATAATCTATTTTGTATGTAAAATAAGAAAATAATATTTAATTAAAAAGGATTCAAGGTATTTTATGGAAAAAATTTGTCTCAATGAGCTTTTCATGTTTATTTCATTTTTCAACACTATAATAGTTAAATCGCAAAACTTTTACCTTAAAATATTCGGATGATGTACACATTCTAATGTCGTTACTTCCCTAGAGAGCATACGTAAAGCACGAGCATCCAATCTACCTCTATCTACAACTTTTATGGCCACTTTGTCTATATAAGTTACATGTATAAATGAATTATTAATAAAATAAAATTATTTTAAGTAAAGTTGTAGAAATTATTAACGTACCTCTGGTTAATTGATGTATAGCTAATTTGACTCTTGAGAAATTTCCCCGACCAATGTCGCCACAAAATCTGTATAGTCCTACCCGCCTCCCCAGTGCCACCTTTTAAAAATAAAAAATAAATTTGAAATATATATATAATATATTTTTAAATAATTTTTAACTATAAACTAATGAAAGTTTAAAAATGTTTTAGTAGAAAGCATATGGTGACTAGTATATACTATATATAAAGAACAATTTTAATATATTGTAAAAAATTAAAATAACCATCAGAGATTTTAAATAAATTAATTTATGAAAAAAGAAAATAGCAATGGACCCAAGACTAAGCCATGTGGTATACCAGTTATGCTATACCAAAACGAAAGTTTAAAGTTGTTTCTCAGTATGTAACAGAGCAGATATTTTCTATAATGAAAAGTTCCAAGAATGATGGCGAAACGATGATATTTCGGCAAAGTATATAGCTTTAGAATTAACTATATACCAAGATCATATTGATCCAACATATTATCGAGAAATGAAACTTTGACAATCACAAAAATGTACATTTTTTTTCTATAGATAAAATTTCGAGATATGGTCCAAATTAGTTTTTGTCGGAGTTAGCTTTACATATTAGACCATTTGCCTGAATATAAATGGCCGATGTTGGTAAATTAGACTTTAAGTTATAGGTTATTAAATTCCCTGCACATTTTGTAAATTAAGTTTGGTGATCCGGTTAGCTCTTTTGGCACTATTGATAGAAATACGTTGAAAAAACTTGAATTTTTCTTAAAAATTGACCCAAAAAATCAATAAATTGTCCCGAAAAAATTGAAAACGGCAAAAAATTTCCAGTTTATCCATTTGTGCATGTAGACAGGACTTGTAAAGAGAAATAAAATTATGTTAAAAAAAATCCATGGATTAACCACATTTTTAAATAAGGGAAAACGAAGTGGAGTAGAGGGTGATTAATATCAAATGAATATTTAAATTACCTACTGGTTTAAAAACAATTAGAAAAGATTCGACCTACCAGAAGGGAGGGATAGGCCAAAAACCATATTTTGATTTTTTTCACCCGGATCACAAAAAAAGTTCCATTTTGTGGAGTATTGTTATTGTTGATGTCAACGTTAAAATATTTATCCTAAAAACTTTAAAAAAAAAAAAATTTTTAGAGTAAAAGTTTTTAAAAATATTTCTTGGATCATACATTTATAAAATTTAGTGGTTTTTCTAAAGGACAGCCAATATATAGCTTCTGCAATAAAACAAATTAATTGATGAGTCTCTCGAAAGGGGGGGATAAAATAAAAAAATATTGTTCCTGAAATTTATTATGTGGCATGTTAATCGACAATTTGTTAATATGTGTGGTAAAATGTATATATAGGATACAGGTTCTAACTTATATAGTAAGTATTAAGGAAGAAACCTTGTTTCAAACATATCATAATATTATAATATATAAAAGTTATATACATTTAACTAGTACATAACATGATATGCCGGAATTTATTGGGGTTAGTTTATTGATTATATTAGTTCAGCTATATATAGATGGTAAAGTCAATTTGTTTTAATTTAGTTTTATAGGTGTTTTAGGTATACCGGTTTTACCGCATCTTCAAATAATTTATTACCCAAATGAATAATATTATTATATATGAAATATTAATTATATAAAGGATATAATCAATTTAGTGTGTGTTAGGTATTTTGAACAAGTTATATTTAAAACAAATTAACGATAATTTTTTTTTTATTTAGGGCTTAGGCATATATATATATACGAAAAGTTAGATCTATTTATAAATATAAATTTTACCATATAAAACCAGATCTATATACTAAAAATATATAACCGGACCTTAAGGTATTGTGGTATAATAATAATTTATATAAAATAGTATCTAGTTATAATTTAATTTTTTATTTTATGCATTTTAGATAATGCATTTATACATTAAATTAAGTGTTTTACTTTTGAACTATGTATATATATATATACGAATAAACGCTGGGTGAACTATTAAATTAGAATAAATTTATAATTCATAAGGGTGTGGTTAAATTTGCTTTATATTTATGGTTATAACATTGATTATATATGCAACATAATAAATATGCAAAAAATGTTCTACACACAGTTTTTAAATAGATTATTATAATTCAATGTAGAAAATTCTCTTTGTGATCACAATTGATATGTAAAATACTTTTATATATACGGCAATATTTAGGTGACATGATGTAAAATTCAAAATCATACCGCCCAAAAGCTTTAACAAGCTTAAAACTGCTAAAATCTAATTATTGTTTCTGTTTGTGTCTTTGCTAAACACCGTTAATAACTGTCCAATATTTAACTACTAAAAATTATAAACAAAGCGATAAGTTTATAGTTTTACTGCTATATGTCGGTTTTAGAATAAAAAAAGGGGAAAAAGCTTGTTAAAGCTTTTAGGCGTTATGTCTTTGAGTAAGCTATGTCATGTCACCAAATATTTATGAATAATAATGTAATAATAAAAAATTCTTCAGATAATTATCTAAAAAAATATTTTTACTTATTGTATAATAATAAATTATAATATTTTTCTCTAAAATTTGATAATGCGAAATTCTGCTGGGGCCTATATTTTATATAGCTTTTTACCTATTATACCTATACATACCGGCGTTCTAATATATGTTTTATTCCACAAATTTGGCAACATATGCGAGAAAAGCTCATAAATATTAAATAAAATATAATTTAGATTATTTTTTATAATAATATTATATAATATGTAAAAGGTAATATTGCAAAAATTTAATCATATATGATTATATATATATAGTCGCAGCTTATAGAGTTTAAATATTTAACAAAACTTGACAAATTTTAACATGATTAAGCTTAACATCACGATATATTAAATTTATGAAGAAAAAAAATGACATATAATATATGTATGGAAAATTCTTTTACTTGCGAATCAGTGACGAATATTTAATATATGATATGCATGCTTCCGTAATCGTGAATTTATTAAATTACATCAAATAAGTTCTCGCATTCGAAAATTTTAATTTAATAAAACAAAAATCACTCAAAAATTGTTTTCTTAAATCAAAATATTGACTTCTCAAACTCATTATATTATGTAGCAGAGACACAATTATCCAAGACACTTTTTATTTTCTTCTGTGCATATATATAAGCTTTTAAGCTTTTATTTACTCACATAATTTTTCTCACTTCGCGAGGCACAAGTATGCGGCGCGAGATGAGTAAATTTTTTTATCGCACGAAACTAGGAAATTTAAAAGTGCTTCCTTATGGACAATTTTCAAGCTTCGTATATGCTTGAAATATATTTTAATTATAAATTGTCTTAAATTATATATAAATTATAAACATTAAACATATATATAGAAATAATGAATTGCAGTAGCGGGCGAAATTCTGGTAAAGAACAATATCTTTACACGGTTAAAGCTTAACGAAGTCTTCTCATCTTTGTTATGTCTAATTTACCCACCGCCCTCCAACGATGAGATTTTATCACATATATTTTCATGATGAATAGACAAAAAGTTTTGCATATACATATACGCATAAAGCATAAAAAACTTTTTGTCTATTCATCATTACAAAAATATAATATGATTTATTAAACGAAATTTATTATATTCTGTTAACAACACCTTGTTAACATTTTAATTTTTCCTGTTACCAAAAAGAAAAATGAAAAATACATTAAGCGAAAATCAGGAGACAGAAAATTTTCAAAGTTATATATACGAAAATAAATACATTACATTATGGTCCGCCACCCATTGGGCATTGTGTCGTAAATACATAAATAAATCTTTATGCTATATGAAGGTACATACGAATGAGGAAAAAAAAAGTTTTTCGTACAATGTATCCTTTTTCTTTTCCGAAATCTTATAAAAGCTTTTGCGCAGTGGCGAGCGGTGATTTTTAATCTGTAGGGTAGAAGGAGAAAATAATAAAAAAAACACTGAAGATGCAATTACAGGAGCAATTTTAAGAGTTAAAAATACTAACAAAAAATATTTTATTTATTAATTGAAATGGTTAAATTATTATGTTGGGTCAGATTTTCTAAAAAAAAAAATAAAATATAAAAATATTTTTTAATTTATTATTATTAAATTAAAAAAAAAAACAATAGCATGGATTTGTTGAAAAACTAAAATTAAAAGAAGCTTCGATCCGAAAACCTAATTTAAACTAAAGACAAAGATTCTAGGTCAAATTCATCTCTTGTGTAAAAACAGGAACTATTGGATTATTTGAATTTGAATTATTTTATGTTAAAATTCGTGTTTTTTGCGCGAACTTAAACAGAAATAAGCTTAAAAAACAACATACACGTAACACGAAATCCATAAGATGCCAATTAATGATGAACCATATACAATACTTTCTATATTTTTTTGAATAAATTTATCGCAGAATGCAGACCAATCATCCCTCTAGCTAGTCATATATTTAAATGAAAATAATATTTCTGGAGAAATATAAAGGTTTTTTGCCAATTGATAGGATGCAATATTATTGTTATAAAAAAACATTCATATAGCTTCAGAAAAATAATTTTCATTTATATTCGGTAATGTTCATTCGATTCCTTTTTGCGCATTTATATTAATATTATCTGTTCTGCTTCATTGAGTTACAAAAACTCTACTTTTGCTACTGTCAAAATTCCAGTTGTCATGTAGTATTGCACCTGCACGATGAAAGTACATATTTTTTACATTTTCTTGTATATCTAATACTTTTCGGTAAAATTTATTTTTTGAAAAAGTTTACATTTTCATTTATGTATTTTAACTACAAGTTTTTACATATGATGTTTCCTTATGTTTTGGTCTAAAAAAAATGTAAGGGCTTTTAATTTTTTTTTTTTTAATAAATTGTTTGCTGCAAATTAGTTTTTTTAGACACAAACATAAGGAGACATAGATGATAAAAAATCTGTAGTGTAAAATGGGAATTAGTGTATATTTATACAAAAAAAATTGTTACGTTCCAGTGGATAAAATTCGTCGTGTATGAAGTGAACTCTTAAGTTGCCTTAGACCGTTTGCCACTGAGCTTTTAGGAT
>JANSTW010131996.1:0-16381 GCA_027564275.1 Diadocidia ferruginosa | reverse complement strand
TATTTTTCTCGTATGAAAGGTACTTCTCGCTTTATTTTTCCGCACAATATTTTTGATTCCCCAATGGAAAGGCCCCTATATTATTCTCATTATAACTTATATTACTTAGTTAAAACAAACTTTTAATAAAAAATATGCAACAATATGTAAAAACACAAAGACCTCACGATAATATAGGAAAAGAAAACTTAATTAGCTTAACCGATTTAGATGAAAAATTGACCGAAATTAATGTTCTTTTGTATCAATCTCATTGTTTTTCAAGCTTCTGCAAATTTCGAGTTCCATCAATTAAAAAATTTCAGAAAAAGACAAAAAAAAAATAGTTTAGGTTTTAGCATAATCGATTTTAATTAACTTATTAAATTAACCGATTTAGATGAAACAATTTAATGAATTATAATATCTTCTATAGCATTCACATTGTTTTGCAAGCTTCTAAAATAAAATTTCAAAGAAAAATAAAAAACAAAATTTTAATTAACCGTTAAAAAAATCAACAAATAAAATTGCCTTCTATAGCATTATCATTGTTTTTCAAAACTCTATCGATTTGCAATCAAATTCCGTCAACTTAAAAATGTTTGAGAAAAAGAAAGTAAAAAAACATTGAATTATTAAGATTTTTTTTAAATTTAAATTGACCGATTTATATGAAAAACATCAACAAATAAAATTGTCTTCTATAAGCATTATCATTGTTTTGCAAGCCTCTATCGATTTGGAATCGAATTCCGTCAATTTAAAAATTTTAGAGAAAAAGTCAGAAAATACATAGAATTATAGGAATTTTTTTCAAAAATTTAAATTGACCCATTTAGATGAAAAACATCAACAAATAAAACTGACTTTAATAATTTAATTGTTTTCCAAGCCTCTATCGATTTGTAATCGAGTTTCGTCAATTTAAAAATATCTGAGAAAAAAAGATGTGACGTCGCAACGATATTTCATTAATTTTTTTTATTATTTCTAATTTTGCAATTATTAAAAAAAAATTGTCACTTAAAAAAATTTAATTATTTAAATTTTTTATAAACAAAATAAATAATTAGCTGCTAATATCTTACCTGTGCAAATTTCGTGGATTCTTCACCATATTTTTTCGCCGACTTGTTGAGGATTTTAAGAAATTAAGAATTAAAATTTGTGAAAATAAAACAAACCTGGTTTTTTTTTAATTTTATTTATGAAAATAATTGTTTTTTGTTTGAAATTCTTTAAAAAAAATGCTATAATTTGATTTTTTTTTTCTATTTTCAGAAAGTTGCAATTTGGTTAAGGATTATCTATGTATATTTAGGAGGACGAATAAAAATATTATAAAGAGGAACGGCTTTTTATATTTAAATCGATTCTAAAAACAAAATTATAAATATAAAAAAAATTATTTAAAAAAAATAATTAATAATAATAATTGTTAAAAATTTAAGTTTTTAATTTTCTATTTTCAGCTTCATATCATAAATTTGTCTAAAGTTAGCCTTTTCGACAAAACATTAATAAGGAGATGGACGAATTTCAAATTGACAAACACTAAAAAAACAGAAATATTCTATAAAGTGCTTTTAATTTTATTTTGATTGTCTTAATTTTTTAAATAAGAAAAAATGTTACAAAAATACTTAATTACATACTTACCGACCTCGTCTATCATTCAAATATACTTAACGTTACCCTACATTATCAACATGTCATTTGTCACTTAAATATAGCCTAAATTGAATATGAAAGAAACTATACAAATGTTTTATTTTTAGGTATTGACATTCATAGATTAAGCTTAAGTAGACCTTTAAATGCTTAGCTTTCATATGATCATTTAGCGCAGTGGTTAGATTCTCGCCTTGCATTTAGAGGGCCTCGGGTTCGATTCTCGCCACGCATGTTTTTTTGTTAAAAGAAAAATACGTCTCATGTATCAAAGGCCAGTCAAAAATAGCCAGTCTCACAAGTAAAACAAAGCGCCAGCCGCCAGCTCGCGGGTAAGTGAGAAAATTGAGTGTCATCGACGGAGTAGAAAAATATTTTTTCATCATTTAATTTTTTTCGCCTAAATGTAGACTATATTCATTTTAATATTTGTATGCAAAACTAATATTGACAATTCAAACCAACAAAATCAAGTAGCTGGCATAGCATAGTGGATACGGTGTTCGCCTTTTGCACAGAAGACCCGAGTTCGATTCTCGGCAGGACAAGGTTTTTTATTTAAAAAAATTCCTTCTCGCGTAGCACAACAACGCACAGAGTTCTCTGTTCTGTCTTTTCCAGCCAAATATATTGGCTGGTTGGGCAGACAGTGAGCTTTCGTGTGGTGTTGTGCCGCGAGAAGGAAGAAATACAATTATTTTTGCTTTTTTTGGCTTTGGGGGACCAAGAGGTTAAACTTACCTCCTCAATTTATTTTTGCTCTGATCGAGATGGGGTTTTTTGGAAAAGGTGGGGCTTGGGAAAATAATACGATTGTCGAGACCGATTTTCTGAAAAGTTTTTCCAAGTGGGTAAAAAATTAGAAAAACTTTTGAAAAATCGATACATTCAAGGAGGGGAAAATGATGGAAAATATGAATTTTCCGAGAAAATTCTCACATTTTCCGGAAGCCTTATGCATTGCCTATAGGTTAGTGGCAAAAGATTTTTAAATTTTAAAACAGTTTTTCCACAATAACACATCAAAGAAAACGTGTTTTGGAAAATTCACACAATGGGTCATTTTCAAATGACCAGAAAATGAGGAAAATGAATTTTCACATATCCCAATTTTTCATGGGTTTTATTGTGTGAGTGTCTGTGTTCATTTTCTAAAAACAATTTATTTTTAAAATGAAAAACAGCCGATATTTTCACGATTTTCAACAGTAATGTCTTTTGTTGAAATTTTGAATTTTCAAAATAATTTTTCCGACATTTTCCTTAGAGTTGGAAATTAATTTTCATCAATTTCTTAAATTTCCAACCTTTCTCTGTCGATTTAGACAAAAACCCGTTTAAACATATAAAGCTAAAGGGCTTAAACGTGTCTCCAAAGTTAACCCTGCAGCGCATAGGTGAAAAATTAAAAATACAGATTTTTCCACAATTTTCCGAAAAAATTGAAAAGTGCCAGAACGAAAAGTTCTTAGATTTTACACCAGAATCGATGGTAAAAAGCACAGTTTTCCAATTTTCAAAAATCAATTTTCACCAAAATTTTTTAAAAAATGAAATTTTTTGTATGGGAAATTTTGACATTGTGTTTTTTTATTTTTTACCGATAGAGGAGATTGTTTTAAACAGTTTTTGCCATGGAAAGTGGTCGGAAAACTCAACGGGTTTTCCGGAAAATGAAATTGAAAATTTGATTTTTTTGCAAAAATGAAAGAAAAAATATTTTTTAATTGTAGTTTGATAAGAAATGAAATACTGTGGAAAAAATTATGATGATTCCTTCCAAGTTTTATCACTAAAGACCATCTTAAATAAAATATTTTTAAAATTAAATTTTTGAAAGTCTTTTATTTTTGACAATAAATATAGTTTTTTGATTTTTTTTTTGTTTAACAGCAATAAATAAATTTTCATCTTTAATAAATAGATAGGTAGGTGTGTCATCTTTTTTATATTTAAGGTTTTTTTTTATTAAAATAAATTATTTAAAAAAGTTGCTTTTAATAAATTAAAAATAGACAATAGCAACAGAACAGCTGCGGCCAATAAAAAAATATATAAATTTTATAGAAAAATGTGTTTTAAATTTTTTGAAATTTTCGGGTTTGTAAATTATATGAAAATATTTTTTTGTTTGTACTTAGATTGAAAAAGGTAGTGTTTTTTATAAAAATTTTAAAAATGATTTTTTGTTTAATTTCATACACAAAAGATTAAATAAAAAATTGTTTTAGATTCTATTTTTGTTATATTAAGAATTTATCGAAATTTTTAAACACTTTTTAAGTCCAAGGAAGAAGACTAAAGTAAAAATAAATAAATAATAAAATAATATTTACCTTCTTCCGCCAACACTCTAAATTTTATCATCAAATGGGGTTTTCACAAAGTACGTTGTCAGCGTTCCCTTGCCCTTTACATAGATGGGGCCACGACACTCACACGTATAGCCGGCTGCCATCAACACTTTGGCCGTACTTTCGGTTGTCTGCATGCGGCCCATCACACCGCACGAATCCATACGCGAGGCCACATTAACCGTATTACTCCAGATGTCATACTGTGGCTTCTGAGCCCCGATGACTCCGGCAATAACCGGCCCATGATTTAGTCCGATGCGCAAACGAAATCGCTGAAAACTTTCGCGATTTATTTGATCCAGAACGGACATCAGGGCAATGGCAAACTCCACCACCACCGTAACATTGTGGTCTTCGGTGCGTCTTTCGTCCTTTTTAATTAAAATAAATAAATTTTAATTTAATTAAATCTATTTTATTTTATTAAATTTAATTAAGTGAAATTAAATTAAATTTAATTGATTGAAATAATTAAATGAATTCACTTAACTCATTCAACTAATTCAAATTAATCTTAATTAATTCAATAAATCCACAATAATTTGAAGATATTTCAACTTTTTTTTTATTTTTGCAAATTCTTAACTTTCTTAACTTACCACTTCATTATTAATCTAATTATATTAGGCGCCAACATGAAAAGAAACAAATTTAAATTATTTCATCAAAAGAAATAATCTCTTACAGAAAACTTACCGTAGCTCCCTCCTCTTTGCCCGGCCGCAAACCGGAAGCCGTCATATAGGTACTACCAATTGTCTTAATTTTTTCAATTCCACTAAATTTAGGCTTTAATAATAACTGAGTGAGGAAAGAAATTTCTTGTTATTCAAATTATTTCCATTTATCAAAATAACAAACCTTATCAAAATCACATATAATCTCATTCAATAACCGCAAGCACTCCAGCCCCTGTTTATTGACATCTGTTTCGTCGTAGAATTCCTTGTAGTTGGGTATGGAGGCAAACATAACCGCCACGCAACTGTAGCTCTCGTGATACAAATCGTTTGATCGATCTTTGCGCAAAAAATGCTGGGCCACATGAGCGGGCAAAATATTTTCCAGTAATATCTAAAGGAATTTATTTTTAATTTAGGAGGCAAAGATCAAACTATACGAGAAATCACCTTATTTATACCCCTCATCGTCTCGACCTCTTCCTGTTCCACCTTCAACTTTGCCTTCCATATGAAATCGGTGCGTGCCACAAAGTCACCCTGCCTGTCGAGAATGTGCAGTACGGCTGCAATTAAAACCAAAAACAAAATGCCTTGAATGGCCAAACCATAGGGAAAACTATAAATACAAGAAATTAATATTTTCACAAAGATTTATCAAACTTGTAGCTCACCTTCCACCATACTTATAAGTTTCAAACAGTTGGCACGACTGCAACACGGAGCCTTGAACGCCAATGCACAGCATCATGGCAAAGAATTTTAAAACAAATCCTGCCTTTAGGAATGCCGATATAGCGGCCAGGCTCAGTGCACAGCAGAACAGATAGACCGGAGCGGTGTCCGGTGATTGGGTGGTTTGTGAATTAAATACAGTTGGCAATTCGGTTTGATTGGTGAGTGAGGCAAAATCAATAGAAATTTCTTGCTCGAAATTAATCTGTGCGGGGAATTTATTTAGTTAGAAAATAATTTCGAACTAAATTTCAACTAAATCTGGCGTATTCTCTGCACACTTACCACACTAAACACAGCACAGGCTGATATCAAAATATTTGACAATAGGAAAATTGCCATGCGAATTGGACGACTGGCGGCAATTATTTGTCCCGGTCCATTGTTGCCAATCTCTGACGCATCTGACATTTGTGAATGACTTAAATATAAAAATAAACTTAAAGCTATAAGCGTAGCGCCAATTGATCCCAACACAGCCACATTACTGAAAGTTTTTTTTTAGTTAATTCAAAGCCCTGAACCTAATTAAGACTCTCTTACCCATGTATAACAATCAACTGAATTAATCCTAACGATAAAAACATAATAAACGAACAAATTAAATCAAAACGGAAATGATGATCGGGTTGTTCGCGATACATCGTTTCAATCGAACTATTGCGGTACCACATTGTGACCGGTCGCAGTTCTGTTGGTGGACCAAAGCAATTAAAGTCCGAACAACGACGCTCCGGTGGCAGCAAATTTGATTCGATCATTGCGATGCTCTAAGGGAGAAAAATGTTAAAGAATTAAAAAGAAAAATCTCAAATCAGAACTAACCGCTAGGCCAATATTTTTTGCCATTTTTGAATCGGTAATATTGGCAAAGGGTTTATCTGCACCCCAACACTCGACGTATTTGGTCATTTTGGAGGAAGGTCTCGATCGGGTGGGTGGACCGCCTGGTGTTGCTATTTGCGAAAGAAAACAATTTGTTAAAATTATGATTAAACTAATTTTAAGGGGTTACTAACCCTTAGGAGTTAGCTAACTTAATTCTAAATTATTTACAGAAACATCAAAATCAACAAGTATAAAAGCACAGTTTTGGTTCTCAGTTGAGTGAGACTTTTTTAATTAGCTGTTGTTCACGCACAATGGAACTTACCAATTCCACCCGGTGATCGAGCATAAATCCCACCACCATCACATCCATTTGAAACGGACATTTTTCTCACATCCGCAAACGTACTCGACGATCTACGACGTTCCGCAAATGCCATTAGTCCTAATTTTGAGGAGGGGGTTTCTTGTAATTTAAAAATTTTAAATCAAGTTATAATCGCAATTACCTTGTACCGACAATTTACGACCAATTGGACCTCCACTGCCACCACCAGCAGGTGGCGGCTCAACGGGCAGCGATAACGAAGATTTGCTGTTGTTATTGCTGCTTATAATGCTGTTATTGTTATTTGCGGGATTATGTTCGTCCACCTCGTTTTCTTCGTTTATTGTCGGTGTTATCTGTTTTGGTTTATCTTCGGGTGTTTTAATGGCTACTGCATCCTCGGAATTGGTTGGGGTTTTGGGACTTTCCAGCGGTGGCTCTGAAATGCTGATTTTTTGCACCGATAATGTGTCGGGTTTTGGCGTTTGTTGGTCAATTAGCTTCGAAAGATCCAGTGATGATTTCTGCGTTTGGGAATTGAGAAAATACTTAATAAAACTTCGGCCAAATTTAATGATTAAGTATTAATTTGACAAGATTTTGTAAGACTTCAGATGTTTTTTAAATTAAATAAAACTTTATAATTCAATTGTTTAATTTTGTTCAAATCTTGTTTTTATTAAATTCTAATAAAATTTCGTATAAAATTGCATACCATTTTTTATCAGACAAAATACGAACCAGAATAGTCAGTCATTTTGGTTCGTATTATTTTTGTTTTTAAATAAAAATCAAATAAAATAAAACACAATATCTTCCATAATTAGGTACTTGAAATTCTCACCAGAATCGGTGACCTTTAAATTTTTGACAATTAATCCAAAAAACATTGAATTTTATTAATTTCTCAAAACCAATAACATTTAATTTAAAAAATCTTTATAATTTTCTTAATTTCAACTAATTTAATTTTTTTCTTGTCCTGGGACGACCCTCGTTAGCCAAGTTGCATTTAATTTTCATTATTATTTTTTTTATTACACAAACAAAGCTATATATTTTAATAATGTTACCCTCCCACCTGCAAATCCGCATAACTTTCTTTATTACATAAAATAAAAATCATGTTTAACCAGACATGATTTAGAGCTGTGCTGCAGAAAGGTATACCCAGAAAATTGTTGCAAACTATAAAATTTAATAAATTTTAAATTGTGTCACACAGCAAAAATGATTGTTTCCAGTCTCGTATATATGCGAAACTCAAATATAATATTTGTAATAAAGAACAAGAGACACCATATAGCATTACAACCTATACAATTTATCATCGCACATTTAGACGCGAGCAAGTAAAAGTTTTTATTGCAAAAGTCCCCCATAAAAAATTGTTTTATATCTGCCTTTTTTATTGCGAATATATATTTGGAAAATGTATAAATGGATAATTTTGCAGTAAAATCGTAAGTTTCGTTCTTGCTGCGCGACTGATAAAAAGGACTTACTGCAGCGCAGCTTTATATATATACCTATACAACAATTGTAGAATATTAAGAGAAATAAATTATATTACAATTTCAACTAACTATTGAGAGGTGAAAATTTTATTATCATAAATTTAAATAAAGAAATAAAATGAAAATTCAATAAAAGCTACCTTGTATAAAATTTTTAAATTTTACAGGGTGTCACCACTAACCATTGAGTCTAATGCAGATAAGGAACACTATATAGAGCTTAAGTTCTGCGACCGCACCACAAGAAATATTGTTTCACAAATAAAAAGCATTTTTATGTAAAAAATTTCAATATTCATCGTATAGCCGCCATCTTGTGTATATTTTTTTAAAATGGCGTATTGATTTGGCGGCCATGTTTTATTACAAAGGTTATTTATGTTGTTAAATAAATTGTGTCTTTTTTCAGGAATATAATACATTTATTTGTATGATCGACAAAATGTGACACTCTGTATATTGTATTAAAGCAATAAAATGTTAAATTGTGATGATAAATTTAGTATATAGCTTTCATATTGCATTATAACAACATGACAAACTCATAAATTTAAAAACCCATTTTACATTTTTATTACTCGAATCAAACAAACAATACAATTTTCGATATATAAAATGTTGTAAATTGAAAGGGAGGTTTCATTTCAGGTTACATTGTTAAATGTGAAAATATGTGAACACTTGAATATTTTGTGTTAAAGATGTGTTAAAATCGAGGGGGTACTCACATGTGAAAGTCTTGGAACAACCTCTATGGAACTCATGTGGAACTCATATCGAAGTCTGTGGGACAAATATTTTTCAAGTGATTACCCCTTCGGTTAAAATTAAACATTTTAGTGTGTTATTTAACATAATGACATAAAATGTCATCATAAAAAAAAAACAGAAAACAAGCGAATATTTAAAATTGAATGTGGTAACATTTTTGAAGTTTCTCGACATTTAGTGAATATTTTCAGTAAATTTCATGAAATTATGTTAATATTTTCAATAAAATAAATTCTCACACGAAATAAAAGAAGAAAAATTTAGAATTATTTTTGAACTGTAAATTAGCATATAAAATTAATTAAAACATTTGAAATTTATTGAAAAATTGTGAATTTTCATCAATATTTACAAAATACAAAATGACAGCCACCAAATGCATGTACTAAAATAAAAAAATTCATAATTTTTAACAATTTATCAAATACATTTCTGTTTACTTTCAATATTTATATATTGATATAATATATATATATATTTATATATAAAATTCAGAAAAAATATACAAAGTCTCATTAAATTTTATCTAAATTTCACTCGTGTATAAAGAATATTCTTTGAATTATACAATATATTTTAAAAATACATTTTGATAGATATTTGGACTTTAGTAATAAAACATAGAATTGGCCAAATAATTAACCATTTTTATTTGTAAAATCTATTAACAATTATAAAATATGGACTTTGGTGATAAAACATAGAAGGAATGCCATTTTTTAATGTAAATTGAAAAGAAAATGTATTATTATATGACATATTATATTATGAGATTATGACCCCTTCTATGTGTCATCACTTAAAAATTCTTATGAAAACTTGAATACATTTATCGGACAATGCGGTCAATGATAAGTAATAGAAAAAATATATTAGATATCATTTGAATTATATATACTGAAGAATGCATTTAAACTTAAATAAATTAATAAGCGGACTTTAGTGATGAAACATAGAAGGGTTAATAATATATTTCATATAATGATAATTAAAAAAAAATGGCATCCCTTCTATGTTTTATCACTAAGGACAATATTATTAATTATTAAATTAAATTTCTTATTACCAATAAATTATAAATTTCTCAGTCAATTTGTAATAGATATTACAGAAAAGTATTATTCATTATATGAAATATTTGAAACCTTCTATGTTTTATCACTACAGTCCTATAAAATCTATTTATCGAAATGCATTTTTTAAGTGTATATTAAATAATTCAAAAACATTTCTTCATAAGCTTTAACTATACGAATTTCATTTTTACATGGAAATTACAAATTGTGCCCTTAAGAGTGATTTATATAAAAATATTATAGTTTAAGGACTATAAAATCCAGATACCTATAACATTATATAAACAGGACGGAAAAACACATTTTTTCTTTGAAATATGCAGGAAATTATTATCATTCATTCTCTCTTCATAATTTAGTGAGATGTCAAATTCAGATTGTGTAAGTTATTATTTTATATCAAGAAATTTGTGAAAAGCTTCATATTAATTATATTTATTACTCGAATATAATTTATTTTATATTTGTCGGATGTGTTGATGAACTTGTATGTATAGCTGGTAATAATATGTCGCAATATAAAATAAAAAAGGATTTTATACTTGACAAGGATTTGTTTTATTTTTATTGTAGAATGTCTAGCCGCTTATATTTATATATTGCTCGATTATAGAGAGATAAATTAAACTTGATACGTAAATAAATTAACTGGGAAATTAAAGAGTGTCAAATTGTTATATCGACTACCATAGGTCCATTACCCCGAATCAACCAATTTTTTTGAAATCCCCTTATGTAAATTGTTGACATATGATAAAAAAGGGATTTCGGAAAAATTGGTTGATTCGGGGTATTGGACCTAGGCAGTCTACCATACCGACGACGCAATAATATGCTCATTAAATATTCGCATCTTGTCAATTTTAGATAATTTGAATAAATAAATATTTACGTTATAAACAAATATATTCATTATCCTGATGTTAATAAGTATGCAAAATATTAGACATTTTTTCCTGAGCTTTGTATAAAAATTGGCTGTTTTGACACAATTTTATTGATCTTTATCAAATTGTTTCTTGGAATAAAAAATTTCATATATGAAATCTGACATGTGCCACAGAACGTCATGCTAAATTATCATGAGTTTTGGATAGATTTATATTTTTTTAATATTCTTCAAATTAGAACACCAAAAATGTAATTTAAACGATTTTGTTATATATTAAATATAAAATTGTTTTCAATTTGATGACATCATCGTAATGACATGATTACATATAAAAAGTTGAAAAATCCCAAAATGAAAATGAAAATCCCGAATGAACTTAAAAAAAGACTCACTTGCAATTACGCTAAGGATTCTTCCTCTTCGAAAAGCCCATCACAAAAAAAAACCTTGAAATATTTCCTATTTTTCTTAGAGCTTATACCTTTTTTGCAAGCGTTTACCTTGTACCTTTTAAGTACCTCAATTGATTGAAAATTTATGCATTAAAAGGTTGCTGTTTTTGTTATCAAAATTAATTCAAAATTATGCATGGAATAAATTATGGGTGCGGAAAAAATTTATAAAATTTATACCACGAAAGATGTGGAAAAACTTTAAACAGGAAGCCATTATTGTAATATTAGGTATGGTGTTTTTTTTGCTACTTCAGTAGATTTTACCAATATTTACATTTTTGTTGGTTAGTTTTTTTGTTGTTGTATACGTAAAATAAGATTTAATTTGAATATTAAAAAGATGTATTTTTAATGTGCGGGTCTGCCATAATATAGGTATAAAGTAAAGTGTTTTCTAATAAATAGTATTTTTCCTCATACCTTTTTAAAGCAAATTTAAAAAATAATAATAATTTTCATATACTTGCAGTTTTTTACTTTGCAAAAATATTAAAATATTTGTTTATGAATAATTGAAATTCTTGAAAAATATTGAATAATTTTCATATTCTATAGTTAAATCTATATTTTCATACGAATATGACTAACTAAATGCATGGTACCAAATATGGTTTTCAAAAATAAATATAAAACTTCCACTTACCTTAGGTGGTATTATGAGAAACGTTTCCACTTTATGATCTGCCAAGTATGATTCACGTGCTGCACCGCCACCCGGTTCCACTTCAAATTTATCACCAAGATACTCCAGAGTGGCTTTTGTGATATGCACACGTCTGATGGTAAAAAATATAAGGGAAAAACATTTTATATAGCGACATTTTAGTCTAATTCAACGGAAATTTAAATATTTTTTTCAGCGAAACGAACATTTTTAGCATAATTTTTTTTATAAATTTATCGAAATAGAAGAAATAATTTTAGTTAAAAAATTAAATGCGATTTTTACATGTGGTAAAATAAAATAAATTAAATTTAAATTCGAGGAAATATTTAAAGTCAAATAACAATGAAGAGACCCTATATCTATATTTCTGCAATATACAAAAGGGTTTTTAGTGAAAGAAATGAAAAATAACTCATTCAACCAACAGGTATGCAATATATATAAGTACGTTCAATAGTCGTTTTTAATAAAATTTTCCATGAAACTTAAAGTTTTATCACTAAATTTGAAAATATATTTATTTTTATTTATTCAGGTTGGAAATTCCCAAATTTTATATTTGTGTATCGACAATTATAAAATATTCTAAAATATATTGACTTATCTTGAAGAAATGTAATCAAAATATTTTAGAAAACTTAAATTTTATCAAATTTTTTATGAAACTTGAATTTTATAAAATTTTGATGAAACTGCAGCAGATTTAGTAAAAATTTCAACAATTTTCGAACTATAAACACTCATTATGTTCAAATTTTTTGGTAAATTTTGATAAAATGAACCAAAAAGTTCATACTCATCAAGTGATTTTGAAAACTATATTGTTAAACAATTTTTGATGAAAATTGGACAGATTTTAATAAAATCTAAAAAGATTTAGAAGTTGTTATTTAAGAATAAGATAAAATTTTTAACAAAATTGAAGTTAGTAAAATTGTGTTTCAAAAAATCTACGCTTTGAACGTATCCCGTCATATTATTGTTAAAGGGAAAATGTTTTTTCGTCATTCATACTTCTTAAACAGAAAAGACGAAGAGCTGCCATCCAATAAGCGGTATACACATTTTAAGAAATAATATTAGATTTAAGATGCTGATATCAGGTTGAAAAAATGCATTACGTGAATAAAATATATGTAAATAAATAAATTTTCTACAGATATGTTGAAATGCGAAATCGGGTTTTATTACATTTTTCTTTGCATATTATATTATTGTACATTTGCGCGGCAATAAATAATATAAGAAATTGAAAATAAAAAAAGAAACGATAAACCTCGCTTTCTTTGGGACGCACGTATGGGCAAATTAATAGGATATGGTGACATACATTCACGTATATACCTATAATACAGTGTATATAATACTTTATGCATCAAAAATAATTTAGGAAACGATTATTTCATCAAATTGCCTTGACCGGATTTTAATTAAAATCTTTCAATTTTATTTAAAATCCCTTTCGATATAATTTTAAAATTCCTATAGATTTTTCAATTTTACTTTATAAAATGGCAATGAAAATCTAAATTTTCCAAATTTTAAATTTCTTACAAAGATTCATCAAACATTTCATCAAAATTTTGTTTTATAAAACTCTTTTCAATTAAAGTTAATGATTTTTAATTTTTTTTTCAAAAATTCGACAACTTTTAATCAAAATATTAAACTGAATTTTAAGTAAAAACTAACGATTTTTTTTAGAATTAAGTAAGATATAAAATTTTACTAGATAAATTATAAAAAAAAGATAAAATAATTTAAAATCAAATTGGTAAAAAAAAACACTTACCCAGCTACTCCACCACTTTCCATATGATTGGCCAACGTGACATCGTCGCTCCACACATCAAATTGCCACTTACGTAAGCCGAGCACACCGCACAGCACATTTCCCGTATGGATACCAATTCTCATGTCAACATTAAAACCAGTTGCTACACGTACAAATCTGCGGATTTTATAAAGAAAAATATTTACTTTTGGAAAATTGAAATACTCTTACAGTAGCTGGCTGAAGCAGCTCCTCATCTACTCGAGCATGTTTATTATTTATTATGATTAAGATGATGATGCTACACGATGATATGTTTCCTTTTTATTATACTAAATATATTATAATATTGAGAATACAGCGAGCATAAAATGCACAGAAGAAGGAATTTACAAAGTCTTTCCTGCAATATCCTCACTGATTTTTAATTATCTCAAATGTATCTTAATTAAAATGTAATTTCTGTAAAATAATAACCATGAATAGTCGACCGTAATTTCTTTAATTGAATTAGGTAGAAATCGCTATATGATAAAGACATTTCTGTCTTCATTAAGCGAGATCTGAAAATTTTCAAGATTTTTTGAAAACAATTATAACATTTCTGTCTTCAAATTGACAAGAAAATATATGAATAAAGTTCAAAAAAGACTTCGAATATATTAAAGTTGGCTAGACCTTGTGCATTATATACTAAAGATTTAATATACATATAATCTTATAGCTTAAGGCTTTCCTTTCCCATACGCACAAACACGACATTCTATTATGTATAACCCATAACATTCATATAAATACACAAAACAATATTTATATACAATAAAATATGAGACACAGCTTCCATGGTACAAGAAAATTCCTTCATAGATGGGAAAAGAGGGAAATCGGTTAGACATTTGTGGCAAAATATATGCGGGTTTGTTAAGATAATTTGTAAAAGCCTTTTCGAGTTGTATATTTTATATAATATCAAAGTATATATATGTATAATTATTCAATTACACAATATTATAGTAAATTTGACATCTTATATGTTATTGTCATCGTTTATTAGAAAGATAAATAATAAAAGGTATCTGCGAGTAGTACTTTATACGACACATACTAATTAATAATGCAGAGATTATCTTCGAGCTGAGGAAAGACAAACTCGCTTCATTATTATTATAATATACAGGATATCATTTTCTGTTTATCACAATGTTGTATGGGTTTCAAATAATAAACAGGGAAATTATTTTGTTATTGAATTATGTTATCAAATTGATGAAGCTTAACATTAGGTTTAATTTTTTAAAGCAAAGAGACGAGTACACCCCATATATATTTACTCCTGAAACTAATTATTTTTTCCAATTATTTAAAATTTCCATATTATGATATATAAAAAAAGTTTAGATAGATAAGAATTTCTAAAAAAATAATTAAATTAAATTATATATTTAACATTTAATAAACCCCAATCCCCATCAATTTAAAAAATGAAATCAAGAAAAAAATATCATATGTTTCCGCCCAGGATTGAACTGGGGGCCTTCCGCGTGTTAAGCGGATGTGATAACCACTACACCACGGAAACACTTACAAGCAATAAAATTCGCTAAAAGTTATATTTTTAATTTACGGAATATATTATATTAAATGTGATAATTCAATAATATTATTCTTTTTGTACTATATATTACGTGTACGTCAGATAACAAGAAATATACACAAATGTTTTATTTTTATTTTATTTATTTAAACCGACAGGTTTATTACCTATATTCGCAGCTTTATAAAGATATTTTTAAATTATTTCAGATATTTTCTTATCAGGCGTTATAACATATTTATTTGATCAGCTGAAACTATGGCTAAAACATATTGTATCTGTATATATATTATCTTATACGAATATAGCATAGGTAGGCTAATGCCGGCTATATTTTAAAATTGAAATTATTAAAGGAATATTTTATCTCATTTGCACTGGCGAAAAAATACATCCATCTCTATCAACTGTTTCCGTGGTGTAGTGGTTATCACATCCGCTTAACACGCGGAAGGCCCCCAGTTCAATCCTGGGCGGAAACATGTAAATCTTTTTTACTGGCCGATGGCTTAAGGGAAAAACTAAATAATTCGTGTTTCTTTATAATAAATGAAAAAAAAAATTATTGTTATACAGAAATTATACAATATTATATGCCTGCGCTAATTTACCTCTCGCCACTGTGACTGAATTATTATTATTAACTAAGGAAAACGGCACAGTAATAAGTAATTTGACCTATTGTTGGTAATGAATTTTAACAATTTAACTTACCGAGCTTCATTTTAAATTTATCTCAGTTTGTAACAATTTAAAAAGAATTACTGTTTCCGCCCAGGATTGAACTGGGGGCCTTCCGCGTGTTAAGCGGATGTGATAACCACTACACCACGGAAACCGTTGAAGACTTTGCAATATTTCAGCTTTGCTATTCATATACCAACCAACAAAAAAAACTTATTATATATGGACTATGGAGTTTATGGAAATAGTGCAAGCCTTAATTTAGGTCAAAATGGTCAAATTGCCGGGACTCATTTTAGGATGCTTTGATTCAGCAAAACTCCATCCGTCCTTCTGTCTGACTGTCTATATCTGTCAGCAAATTATTAAA
>JANSTW010131885.1:0-16386 GCA_027564275.1 Diadocidia ferruginosa | reverse complement strand
TACGTTTGAATCGTCAATATTAGTTTTGGATACAAATGTGAAAACAGAAAATAGTATACAATTAGGCGAATAAAAAAATAAATTCCTCTTTCTCTCGTTGCACACACATCTCCACTCCACAGAGCTTGCCTACACCAGCCATATTTGCCTGGGAACGGTTGGTACAGGCGAACTCTGTGCTGTGATGAGCAGTAGTACGCGAAAAATATTCTTGTTTAATAAAAAAAATGTCCCCCGGCTGAGAATCGAACTCGAGCCCTTTCTTGGACTAAGCGATGATCAAACCACTATGCCACGCCGGTTGCTTGATATTGAAGGTTTGAATCGTCAATATTAGTTTTGCATACAAATTTTTAAGCAGAAAAAAGTATACATGTAGGCGAATAATAAAATAAAATCTTCTTTATTATTATTATTATTACACAACAAATCACAACAAATCTCCCCTTTCTCTTTCCTAGTGAGACAGGCAAGCATGAGTAAACCATTTCTTCAATGCGCAAACTAATTAAAATATAAAATTTTTGAGTAAATTAATTCCTTGGGATTTTGTTGTTTTGTGTACATTTGGAATTAGCTACATACAATTTTGCCTCGTCTTCGAGGTTATGTTGATATTTAAAAGAATAAACTTTTACAAAAATGAAAGAGATTTTTCTGCGCATAACTAAATTTCTTAATTTTTCCATTTTTATCTGAAAGTGAAAATAAAAAACATTTTTTTGTAAATTTTTGTTTCTTCATTTTTTTCATTTATTTAAATATTTTCATTTTAATTTTAATTTTTTTGCACGTCATACAAATATCCTTGTCGTGATTTGCCACTTATTCCTATCGGTCTGATTATTTTTCGTGAAACTGGCTCAGCTTCTGGAAAAATAGAAACAAAATAAAAAATTAGAATATTTTTATTATTGTAGAAAAATATCGTTTTTTTAGATAAAAAATTTAATTTTAGTCTTGATGAGAATAAATTCATAATTTTTTATCTTGATTTTAAACTGCAAATTTAAAATTTATATTTTTAGAGAAATTAGATATAAAGATCTCCGCCATGTAAAATATAAATATATATAATAGGTATATACAATTTTTCATTATTTTTATATTTTTGGTTTTATTCTCTTAAATTAAATTTAGACTTACAGAATAAAACTAAAAATACTTTTCAAATGAGAAAACGAAACAAGAGTATTATTTTATACTTTTATAGAATAGAAAACTACACTGTTAAGTACGTGCTTGCAATTTATTATTTGCACGTATATATAATTTAAAGTGTACTGATAATGACCGTCATTACAATATTCATCATTCGCATGTGCGAGTCAAAAATACATTTCGCATACAATATTATTGATGATTAAATTATCAATATATCAAATTTTTTAACCTTATGTAAAATTATGTAGAATAATAAAAAAAGATAATATTTTTTGTCCGTTTCAAAAACGATTCTTCTAGAAGAAATTTAACCAAATTTATTGCTATGCTCACACTCGACACATATATTTTATAAATAAATTGCTGCGTAGTAAATAAATGTTAAATATTTCACCTAAAATTTTTTTGATGACGTCAAATGCAAGATCAAACATGCTGCTCTATATTTTATATTTAAGCGCATAAAATTTTTCATAGGGTTTCATGCCGATCAGTATAGGTGGGCGTACACTGTTAGAGATAATAAATATTAGACATTTCTTATTGCTTAAAATAGTATTTTTTTCTTTCATTTTGTTTTATGTGACAAACTTATTTTTTCTCATATCGCGTCAAAATGAAAGAAAAAATATTATTTTAATTTTCAGAAACGGACATTATTTATTATCTGTAGTGTACACGCCCACCTATACTGATAAGTAGTTTCAAGGCTACGAAAAATGTTATACATAATAGATTTACTATTTTTTATTGTAAATTAAATTGCCTGCATGTTTCACCTTGTTTTTGACGTCATTTAACAAAAAAAAAATCGTGAAATATTTAGATTTTACTATTTTATAACATAATTTTAATTTCTTTAAAAATTTTATAATGCTACAATTTCATAATTTTTCTCATACCTAAATTTTTCCACATAGGTATTGGTTTTATTTTTCGAAAATGCAGAATACCAAAAAAATACAAAATAAAGGTTTATTTTGAATTTTATGATTCGAATTTCGAATTGAACATTGAAATTTTTTTCATTTCTAATTGAATGCTTTTAAAAGCAATAAATTTTATTATTTTTATATTTGAAGTTTTTACAGTAAGTAATCGCATCTTTGCTGCCTCACCAGGCGCTTGCGAGCGTAGCAATAAATATGTTTAATTTAATCTAAAACAGATTTGCGATCTCCTCTCTCCACGTAAAATAATTACGCACACAACTAAGTTATAAATAGCGATAAGGAAAAGCAAAAATAAACTTTTATTCATACTCTCATTTTATATTCCACCATAAAATCTTTGATGACGTCAAAAACAAGATAAAACAAGAAGCTCTTTATTTATATATAAATTTATAAATTTTTTCATAGGCTTACAAATTCTAGGTCCCTTTGTGGCGTACACTGTAAAGATAATAAATATACCCTATTGCTTCAAATTGTATTTTATCTTTCATTTTGTTGTTTTGTATGACATACTTAACATTTTTTCTCATACATTGTCACAAAACAAAATGAAAGAAAAATACTTTTTTAAGCAATAAAAAACGGCCAATAATTATTATCTGTACAGTGTACACGCCCACCTATACTGATAAGAAGTTTCAAGGCTACGAAAAAATTTATACATTTACGATTTTTTGTTGTACAATAAATTGTGTCTGCATGATTCACCTTGTTTTTGACGTCATTTAACAAAGATTTTTTTTTGTAAAATATTTAGATTTTAGAGTTTAAGACCATTATTTTAATTTACTTAAAAATTTCAGAAGAATTCGGCTAATACATAATTTTTCGCATATATAATTTTTCGTCTTTTTATTGCTTTTATTTTTCAAAAATGCACAATTCCAAAAAAATACAAAAAGGTTTATTTTGATTTTTTAATTCGAATTGGAATCTATACATTTTTTTTTTAATTTCTAATTGATTGCTTATTTCAAAAGCAAAAAAATTTGCAAATAATTAATTTTCAGGTATTTGAAGATTTGTATCGTTAGAAATCGCATTTGCTGCCTTACCAGGCGCTGGCGAGCGTAGTAATGTTTTACCTAAGCTAAGCTACTGAAAGAATCGTTTTTTAAACTTTCACAAAATATTCTCTTCTAATTCAATTATCGTATGTATACGTCATGCAAGAAATTAAACCAAAAACAGGTTTGCGATGCTCTCTCTACGTAAAATAATTACACATACAATTAAGTTATAAATAGCGATAGGGAAAAAGTAAAAATAAACTCTCATTTTATCAATTTATAAATATATCGACGGCTACAAAGCATTATGGCCTATCTACATTTTTTTTTTTGGCAAATCATAGTTTCCCACAATTTGTTATTATTACGTCGTTATTTTTTCGAAAATATATTACTTTACGTTTTTAATTAATATTTCTATTTATAATAGTATAAATAGTAATTAATGTAATTAAATATTACGATAAATTGATTAAAAATAAATTAAATTGACTTTCATATTATAAGCAATAAAAGTGATGAAAATATTTGTTTTATATCTTTCTAATTAAAAATGATTTATTAGAAAATATTCAACTGAACGTCTATTTATAAAAATTCTTAAAAATACTCCCAAAAAAAATTTAGTTCAAAGACCTATACCTACTTATAAACATATCAATATTTAATTCCCAATATAAAATATTTAATCTTTTTTCAGATAAAAACAACAGCTCCAACTAAATCCATTTTAATTATTTTATCGAACAGAAAATAAATTCTAAATTAGGCTGGTTTTAAGTAATTTAATTATTTCTTTCAACTTTTATTTTGGGAATGTACGTAAATAAATATATTAAATGATATTTTATACGAGAGATAAAAAAAATGCATTTAGTAATAAAATTCTGCTGTTATATTATACAAAACGATGCTGCTGCACTTGTGTGTTACAATTTTAATGAATTCTAATACACAATAATTATCTATATAGACGAGAATAACAAAAAAAGCCAACAACTTTAAGTGCATACTCGTTAATGTATTTTTGTAATAAAAGTAAATTTTTCTAGAGATTAAAAAAAGGAAAAAAACAGACATCCACAATATTGTAAAATATACTTCGGTTCGATATAGTTTTATGTAAAACAAAATTAATATACAATACGCAATGTCTAGCCAATTACCTATTATTTCTTATTGTAACACAAGTTGACTATAGAATTTCGAAACATTTTTTTTAATTTTTGCATTTTCAAAGAAATGTTCAAAATTTCTATATTTATCAAAAATCTAACGTTAAATGTAACAATACATTTCTATTTGATTTCATGGATTTTCTTTATTTCCCAAAGTATACGCATGGTTTAGGCTTCTCAAAAATTTTAGAGAATTAAAAAAGACTTTCTAACCAATTTTTATAACATTTCCATTAATATCTAAAAGTTTTTTTTAAAAAAGACTTAAGACAAATTTAAAAACAATTTCAGACATTTTGTGTGTTTTAAAAATATTTATTAGACTTTCCATAAAGATTTTATTCTTATGCAATTTAATTCATTAAAGAAATGTTTTAAAGTCTATAAAAAAAACATTTCTTTAATGAATTAAATTGCATAAAAATAAAATCTTTTGGAAAGTTTAATAAATGTTTTTAAAAAACGCAAATGTCTTAAATTGATTTTAAATTTGTTGAGAAATTTGTCGTTGAATTCCAAAAATATTTCTAGAAGATTTTGACATTTATAAAAATATTCATATAATTCTTGAGAAATTTTAAAATTTTCTTCTTGAATAATAATTGCAAATTTTTCGATAAAATCACTTGAAATTGTATTAAATCAAAACAAAAAAACACGAAATTTTTGAAAATGATAACATCAATTTCCATAACAACTAACTTGTGAATTTTTTAGTAACTTGACAATTTTATCTATAGAATTTTTTATGATAAGAATGATAAGAACTAATACTAGCAATTTCGTGATTTTCTCTTATAATTTAGCAACAATTCAAGTAACTAATTATATCTGAAATTTTTCAATTTCTTCAATTAGAAATTAAAAAAAAATAACTCAAAAATGTATCAAATTTTTTAAATTTAAAAAATTTCTTAAATATTTTGTGCATAATATGAGCGTAGAGCTTCTTTATTATATAGTTTTATATTTTCTAGTATGAAAATATTACATGTTTACCTAACCTATATATTATATAGAAGAGCTCTATACTCTTATATATGGGTAATGGGTATATTTATACTCTTGAAAATTACATAATACAAAATATTAAACTTTGAATAAGCATCGTTATATAATATACTTAAAAAATATAATATAAAATAAGCAGGGATGGAAACTTAAAACCGATAAAAATAGAAATCAAATAAAAAAATGATAAAACGTTCAATTTTCAACAACTTTCAAGTGATACCAGAAAATATGGACTTTAATGATATAAAACATGGAATATTGGTTGTCATTTAATTTATGAAACATTATTATATTTTACATGAAAACAGCTGTATCCGATTTGTGTTTTATCACTAAAGTCCACATTTTCATTACTTGGAATTTATTGAAAATATGGTAAAATTCTTTAAATTGTTTCGATAATTTTATTTCATTTCAATTCGAGTTTAAAATTTCATGTGGTTACCGCATGCATCCCTATCCTTAAAAATACCAACCGCTAAAGGATAAAGCTGAAGAAAATTGAAAATTATATACTTTACCACAATAATTCGTCTTTATGGAATATATTATATATATAGGTAGTAATTATTACAATATTATGACGAAATGATGATAAAGTTACTAAAATATAAACATAATATAGAAATGTCTTGTTGTAACATACACAAATCTCTAATGCTACTTAAGTATATGAAACTCATTATATTATGTAACATGAATCGGAAATAGTTTTTTTTCTTGTTTTCATGTGTTTTTTTATTCAAGTGTTTTTTCCTCGCAAGATTATTTTCGATTAAATCAAAAGTTTTTTTTTAAATGAATTGGGAAATATATTTTTTTTGGGAAAATAAATGGCTTTTTCCTACTATATATTTAGGGTAATATTAAGTCCAAATGGATAAAAAAAAGATATATTTATAATTATAGAAGAGAAAACAGATTATTTGTGTAGGAAAACTTTTATATTATTTTATACAAGTTAATTATAATTGAAAAGAGGTTAAATAACTATATATATAATACATTGTACTTAAAAAGCTATATAAAAGTCCAATAAAATCGAAATTAATTAAAAAAAAACAAATCGAAGTAAATCAAAATGAACTTAAATATAATTATAGAAAATATATTAGAAATTAATTAAATTATGATATCATATATATGTGGATATATAGACATAATATTATAAATTCTTATAATGAGAGTATGAAAGTTTAATTTACTTTTCCTTATCGCTTCTTAAATTAATTTAATTAATAACCTGTAAGGAAAATGCTTATTATCAGTATTAGCATATATGCAACATGTGACATTATAATATATATAGACACCATCATGAAAAAGCTTTCGCTTATATATAATATAAGGCGTGCGACAAAGTTTTAAAAATATTTTTTTGTTGCATCATATAATGTCTTGCATCTCTATATCGCGTATATAAATAGAGGAACTTGCACAGCTGTTTTAGTTATAATTCATTTTGTTCATTTCCGTTTTGTTGTTGTGTTTTTTTTCACTTACACAGATACAAAGGCAAATGCAAAAAAAAAATCGTTTGTTAATTTCCATAAATTTGAATATGTTTTGCATCGCATCTATATAGACGTACAATATACGAGGTACAGGGGGATAATAAAATGTTATTACAATTTTACACCTGGATAAATTCACTAATTAGAATAATTTTCATATGGGTTTTTTTGTTGTTGCCTTTTGCTTTGTTTTTATTTTTGTAATTTTGTAATTTTGTTTGGATTTATTTTTTGAATATTTGGTTTCTGTTGCGAGCTATTTTATAATATGAATTTTGGCGATGGAAAACCAATTTTTTTTTTTATACAAAACGGAAGAATATTATATATTTACATGCTTTTGATGAATCAGTCATATTGCGACATATAAAATATGGACATTTGAGTGATGTGGACAATTTATGTCACATATATGTAAATTTGGCTTTAATTATATTTATAGAATTTTTCGGTAAAAAAAAAATTTAATTTGCAAAGTAAATAAATGAGTTTTTTTCTATAAAAATAAATATTTTGGATTTTAACTATAAAATGCAAATTGATAAATATAAATTATTGCGCCACATTACTATAGGTATATATACTTTGTGGTCTGCGTGCAGCATTATATGTACACATTTTTTAAATGTAAATTTTTTATTTATTTTAAATAAAATCTTGCTCTATGTACTGTATGTACACCATATTATATCAACGCAAGTAATTTATAGAACTAAAAAAAATAATCCTACATATATACAATAGTATAAATAAATAGTTAAATGTGGCGTGATGTAGAACAATTAAAACATTTTCATATTAACTCTATATAGCTAGTATACGCAAAAGTAGCTGTATGTTTAATTGCATGCAAAGTATATACAATGCAGAGAACAAAAAAATATATTAAAAATTAAAAAAAACAGATATAAAACAAAAATGTAGAACTTTATATCGCATTTGTGTAAGCTATGGACTATGTGCGTCTATAAAAAAGTATAGCGCTAACTATATATTCATAAAAAATGAATAACTGGCTCGAGCTTTCGGCTCAAGCTTTCTGATGTAAAATAAATCAACGAAATGTTAATACTAGACTTATCGACACAAGATTAAAAAAGTTTCCACATACATATAATATATCGCTATATAGTCTATGTCGGTTATTATGTAAAATTAAATTTAATAGTATACATACAGAAATGCAGCGGAAAAACAACCTCATCGGTCATTCTTATTAAATTTTATTCTATGAAATCAATTTAAAAAATAAAACAAAGTTCTCACTCGCCGGCAAATTAAATATATAATATATCTCATATATTCAACAAGAAAATACAAATTTGAATAAATTGTTACTAAAAAACAATAATAATAATGAATATTATTTTGAAAACTGGATTTAGTAAGATAACTCGTGCCAATCGAACAACATTAAAATAAATCAATAATAAAATATTAGCTTCAAATATTATGCAAAATTTATTTTTCTTTGTGTTCCGTGTATCAGAATTTTAAAAAGCTAACGCTGCGGGCTCTGCCAGCGATTAAGCTCAAACTTTTCCTACGTGCACAGGGCGCATAGCAAATAAAATGGGGAAACAAACAAATAGAAAATAAAAAGCTTTTGATTTTTTTTCAGTGGCCTATACAATCATACCAATTATGCAACAAAGGGAAAATACGATTTAACTATATATTGTGTGTATTATGTGAACAGTCGAATGATTTAAAACGCAATATTGATAATCCTATATGCTAATTGCTAAAGTATATATTATATATATTATAGGTAGATTGTTTTAGAATTTTTTGCATTATAATGTGAAATAGAAAAAACATCCTTTGAAAATTTAAATCTTTTGTACTTTGATGTTTCGAGTCGTATCAGTCTTAAATTGAAATATTTCACTAAATATTTTTTAAACTCGCGCATGTCGCAATACGCAAGTTCTATTTTTTTTAAATATATTTATGTTCAAAGTAAAAAATATTGCATTTTTGTAAAAAAAAAATAGACACTATGTTTCGAATCACCCGTTAACCCATTATGGGTTAATAATTTACTCTTAAACAATTTAAACTATAATTTTTAACAAAAAAACAACAAGTTTTTCATCATCCCAAAATTATTAGGAAAGTGTTGAAAAAGTAATAAAATTATTCGAAGAGAAATGCGCAGGAAGAAAAAGCTGTTTTTATATAAAGTGCAAACTGATCGGTTTAATGTCGATTATTGTACCGATTTAAATTCGATTCAAATCAGTAAAAAAAAAATTGAAAAAACATTAAATTTATAAACGCGATTATCACCTTGACCATATAGTTTGTATTTAATGCGTTTGTGCAAAGCATGTTCATATATCTACATATAGGTATACGAATAAAGCAGCCTCTTATTATCATGTTAAATGTGAATTTTTGAAACTTTTTCCATATCATTTATATAGTTAACTATATAATAGGGAACTTTAATGCAACTTATATACTTTAACCCATTCCGGTGCAACATGCCTTTTAGAATTTTAAATCAAACATTTTTTTTTAACTTTTAAGCATCCATAATAAAAAATAATTTTTAAAATTAGAAAATTCTACAATATATTGTTTGCTATTCGACAAGTCGAAAAGCTATGTCGGTCCTTAATGGGTTAATATAAAATGCACACATCTCAGTATATATTATGTGCGTATAATTAGATCCTAATAAAAAGATGTACTCATAATAGCATATTATTTTCGAATTTCCAACGAATTTTTGGTCATTTAAAAATATGTTTAATATTTTTCAAATTATAGGTATCGCGCAGCCGCATAATATTATAGTTTGTAGCGTAGATTCAATATTTTTTATTATTTCAAATTTGAGCTGCCAAGTAACTAACTATATGTATATAATTATTATGTTTACTCAAGGTGTTAGATTTTTTGTTTTTAATCAAAAGCACCACACTCAATTCACCTCAATTATACAAAAAAATATATAATTTCGAATCGTCTTTTAACCAATATATTTAATAAAAGACAAAACATACTCCTTACCTTACATACAAATTGTATATATATGTAGGTATATAAGAATAGTAAGTAACTATAAAAATTTAAAAATCGAAATTGAAACAAGGAAAATAAAAAAGTTCTTGTTTTGTTGCGTTTTGCAGGCTTTTTCTACGCTAGTTTAATTAATTTAAATTTATTATAAAATAATCTACACACGTTAGCACATCGCAAAACATAATTTTTTGACAACAAAAAAGTCATTCCATCATTAAGTTTTAACATATATATATAAGAGAATTCAACTTGTTGATCACAATCTTTATAGGTTTAAAAAAAAACTACAAAAACAATTTCACTATATGGGCTTTTAAGTTTAACTAGAGGTAATTATATCAAACAAGAGACAAAAAACGTAAACCTTCATCAAATAAACTTACATAATTTTTGTGGCCAAATATATAATTTTGCGTGTTCTATCGCATATTATATTTTATTATATTGAGATTACATCAATTTATATAATAAATTTAAACATTTTTTCTTGTTTTGTTTTTTCTTTTCTATAATTAAAAAGTGACCTTTCCCGCTGTGTGGCGGTAACATAAAACTACATAATATAATAGAAACAGTAGTTTGTTATTTATCTGTAGCTATATATAAAGGCAATAAAAAAGACTAAACAAGAAGTTTTTCATCAATTTTTTTTCGGTAAAATGGCTTAAGAACTTGTATAAAACCTGTCGTTATATAAAGATACTATATATCTGTTATATAATATAATATAGTTTTCTTAAGAAAACTAAAAAATATATTTTTTTCGAATTTCAAGGACTATATAACTGGAGTCTATTTTTGTCGCATCAAACTGCAAAAATTAAACACTTTTACAGTATAATTAATCATACGAATTATTCGCGCAAGCTTAAAAATATAAATCAAAATGCAAGCGCATAAAAAAATTGATTGAAAGCGCGCATGACACGTACGCCTATATATAAGAGCACAGTATATTGTGTAGCTCATATAACAATTCGACCAATTTGAACCAACGAATTAGAAATACACATGGAAAGAACACAATTATTTTAAACAAGAAAAAATAGTAATAATAAACCTGCAGTGTAAGTGAGATGCACTCTTAGTTCATCTAAATGAAGCATTTTTGAGAGGTAAAGTGAAAAGTATTTTCTATCAAATTACCATTTTTAAAATGCAAAACAATTTGTAGTGTATTTTATTCTATTCGGCCATTTTAGAAAAGCACAAAATTACTTCATTTTTATATTGCTACTTCCATGTTTATTATTATTATTGTAAATATCTAAGATATTGCTCATTGGCAAAAAAACTGTACAGAAAGAGACACGATAATAAATTATTTTCATAGTACTAGCATTGATATTTATATTTGTAAAATTTCTATATACAAAGGTACTAGTTATTGGGGGATTATTTTCGTTGTGAATATTTTTTCCTATATGTTTTGCCGTAATAAATTTAAATTCACCTCAAATTGTTGTTGTTTTCTGTACAAAATTTTAGGGGCTTATATTTTTCACGAAATTGCGTGTTGTCGCGACTTTTTCTGTATAGTACTTCTAGTACAAATGAGCGTATAAAGTAGCATATTATAAAAATAAGCTTAATACATACGGTGCCAATTAGACAATTTTGTCTATTCGTATAGAAATTTCTAGCGTCAAATTATTGATTTATAAAATTTTTAATTCCAATCAGAAAAAATATAATTAATTTTTTTTTGTTAAAACTCAAATTTAATTGAAATTAATGAGATCTTATATATATGATATTTAATATATAGGAATTAAGTTAATTTGTTTAGAATTATGGTTAAAATGTTTTTAAATCTCGCCGATTGATTTAAATTATTGAGTTTTTTTTTTATTTTATTTAAGTTTGAGTGAAATGATTGCCTATTTATAAAACTTGCTTCAAATTTCACAAGAATTACCTGTAATTGACATTTGCGAGGTATTATTCGATTTTGAATAATTTTCAAAAAAAAAATAGAAATATATTGATGTGAATTACCTATAGATATATATTTGATCCTCAAAAAGTTTAAATTTTTTTATTTTCAATTATATTTAAATTAACAATCTCATTTAATTTAATTAATTATTTGATTTCGTTGGATTAAAGTAATGTTGATGTTTAGTCGGATATAAATATTTAGTTAAATTTTAATCAAGTTTTAAGAAATACTAAGAAATAATATTTTAAATCAAAACGAATTAGAACTGGGTCTAGATGTAATGATTTTTGACCATTTTGCATGAATTTAAATCGATTTTGTATCAGAAAAATTATTTTTGCTAGATACGAAATCAAACTGTAAAGGTAGAATCGAGTCGATAATGGTTTGAAAATGTGCATGACCATCGCCGCATACAGATAGAAATTGGATTGAAAATGGTTTAAAAATGGTCACATGGAAATTTCGTAAAAGTTACATTTTATTTAAAAAATATATAAATCCAAATTTATAATAACAACAGATTTACAAAAAAAACGGATTTCATAAAGCATACGTATATGTGCATTGTGCACCATAAAATACATATAAAAAAACATATAATTCAGATTATATAAAAATAAAACGTTTTTGACCCGGATTGTGCAGTGCATCATATGTATAAATAAAAAAAAATTAAATTAAAAAAATACGCTAATTGCACATGAGTGAACTTTTACCTTTATGCAAAAAAAATGTGGAAAAAACATACGGATTTTTTGTTATCCATTGCTACATATAAAAACCACCAAATTCAAAATATAATAATCTGATTTAAAAAAATTGTATATTTTTCCAACTTTTTCCAACCGTTTGTTTCTCGTCGAATTATTATTATATATAAAATTATTGCGAAAAATATAAAATATTTATATCCACACACGGCCAGCGTTATCTCTTACAAACCAGAGAGGTTTAGCAATAATAATGAAAAAAATATGGTTAAATTATATAATAAAATAACCAGCAAAAAAAACTGTTTATTTTTTATGTGTGTGTTGATGTGCGATAAAATATACAATAAAATAGCCTGGCAGTTTTCGGGTCAGTTGACATTAAATTATTTATATATACTTAGGCTTATGTATATGAAAAATAAATTCTGTTTGGGCTCAACAAATTTGTTTTATTTTTCAAATATTATTTTTGTCACACAAAAATCATTACATTTAATCTGGTTTTAATAAGAGGCGAAAAATTTATTGAATATAATATTATATATATAGAGCAAGGAGTTTAAAACAAATAAAATTCGAGCTATTAATTTTATGATGCAAAACTTTTCAAATTCATAAAAAAAATTGGTAAAATTAATAGATTTCGTTAATATCGATATAAAATTAAATAGCTTTAGAAACAATTGTTTTATATAGATAAAATAAAAGTATTTTTGTAAAAATGGACTTTAGTGATAAAACATAATAATATATAGAATATTATTTTTATGTAATTTTGTATAATAACTTAATAATTAGATTGAAAACATATATTGTTTTCGATAAATTTGAACAATTAAAAAATACAAACAAATCACTCACCCCTATATAGCCCCTCATAATATCAGGATCAATTTCAGCTACACACAAAATATTATGATGACTCCATGTAGCTGTTATAGATGCGAAATTTTCATAATTCACATAGATTACAAAATTTACACTAACTATTATATACACCTGAAAAGTTATAAAAGAAGAAAACAAATTTTAGAATTATAATTAAAAATAATTAAATTTAAATATTTATTATTTATAAAAGATGTTCGTAAAATTAAAATTTTATTGCGCATGATTATATAATTTGTATTAATTTATTTCTAAAATTATTGTGGCAGTATAGGACAACAAGTCCGTTGACAAACAAAATAAATAAAAATAAAAATGATTTGAGTAAATATATAGGGGTAGGAATGTGTCAAAGTTATAATAATTATTAATAATTAATAATTAATATTTTATTAAAAAAAAGTCACTTACGTCACGTTTTCTGCATAAAATACGTAGTTTTGCGTAAAAGCAATTTAGATGATTTTTCTGCACAAATCTGTAATAAATTAAAAAAATATATTAAAATTTAATTTCTAATTATATTTAAAAACGTTTATTGCGCAAGTCGCAAGTGACAACTCAAAAAGTCAACTATATATTTAATTAATTTCAATGCATGTAATATCAGATTAATATATAAGTATGTATGTGTTCTACATCTATATAACTATATTTTTGTTCTTGTCTTTAGCAGCTCAAAAAAATTAAATAATAAAAAAAATTAAACTAGTTATGTTGACATTTTCATAAAATTTATTATGTATTTTTATGAACTCTATATGACAGTTATTATTATTACCTACGCATTATTATATTTGTCTACATATTTTGTTTTAAAAATTATAATTTAAAAATATTTTCTTCGTTTTAATAGCTTATATGAATTAAATATAATGTGTGGTATGTATATTCATTCGTAACACGGTGCATTATTTTGAATAAAAAAAATTAATATTTTTGTTTTATCACATAAAAGGTATAATAAAATTCAAAACAAAAAAACAATCTTAAAAGCTAAAAAATAAAAATTTGTTCACACGTCAACGAAACATATAAAAGTAGTTTAGAGAAATCTAATAAAAATTTATTTTCCAGTATAGTTCACATACAGCTCTAGCCTAGTGTATATAGCCACTTAATGTACTGCAATAATATAATAATAAAATAAAAAAAAAACTCTTTTATATAATAATAATATTAACTAAGTAGAATTATATGGGATTATATTATATAAAGACGAAGCTTATTATGTATATAGAGTTAGGTAGAATGGAAAACCTTGTTTTGGATTTTTTATTTGGATATAATTCCAAGTAAAAATCTTAATTGAATTTTTTTGTTTTATTTTATTTTGTTGCGTTGCCTTTATTGCCCTTTGCTTTCTATTATATTTAAGTAACTAGGTATATTATATAATAAAAGTTAATATTATAATACGCTTAACTATATAATATAAATGTTCTATATATATAATCTTATATATACTATAGTGTAGTGCTTTTAATTCTTGTAACTGAAATGAACTCATAAATTCTTGAAATTTGTAAAAAAATTGTTTTCTTTAAAAAAAATTCACATCATTAAATTGTTACCAAAAACAATTTAGAATTATTGTGAATTATTGCTCATTATTATTATTATTTGCGGTCAAGAACCGTTTAATAGTTTATACTTTTGTTTTTTATCATTGTCTCATTTTTCATCTAAAATTTTAAATTAAAATCTCAAAAGTGAAAAAATAAGTTTGACATGATAGAGAGCACCTGAGCAACCCATATGCTGCACCGTGATACACTCAAATAAAATTTTACTCTAATAAAACTCTCATCGAAATTTCCAGAAACATTTTATTTATATAATAATGATAAAAATTCTTCTTCTTTTATAAAAAATAGAAAAAGCTCTCTATAAATAAAATGTGACTGCAGGTGTGTGAAAAAGGATGCACATACTTGATTTATGTACCTTTCACTAATAAAATATTTGCAAAAAAAAGAATTAAATTCTATAACGGAACTGAGGCTATTTTAACAATTTTTTGGTTATTTAGTTCTTTTGTTTTGTGTGTGAAATGAAAAAATATATTTCTAAATAGAAAAACTCACCATATTTCGTACAAGAAAATAATTGATTTACGCATCACATGCCCAGGTAAAATTATTGACATTTATACGCCCGCTTCTAACGAAATTTTTACGCAATAGTTTCACGATTTTTAAACACATTTTAAAATACGCGTCACGATTTTTTCACGTAAACAAAATTCGGATCCGCATCGCAAAATTAATGATACCAATTTAATTTCCCGAAAAAATTATTCATTTGTTTTTTTTTTAAATCAAAATTATGGCCGACACAATTACGCTCGCGTAAATTCAAATTTAATTGCGCACTATCTACAATCTATTGCTAAATAAGAGCAGTGAATAACAGTGTATATACTTATGCTTATCATTTAATATGTACTCTCTATAGTCTATATAATGTACAACTCTCGTGTTTTATTCCCTAATAAATTTAATATTTAATCTCTATTTATCACCCGTTTAAATCTAATTTTACACGCAACTTTTATTTAAAATACCTGAGAGATAGATAGGTTCACATAATTTGTGTACTTTATTGGGCAAATTGCAATGCAACGTCATTTAGATTATGATTCATTTTCCATTTTCTAATTGGATTTTTTTTTTATTTCTACCAAAAAGCAAAACAGTTTTTTGTTTATATTATTTTAAAATTAAAAGTTAATGACATTTTTTATTTATAATTTTATAATATATTTAAAAAATTAAGCAAAAACAATTTTTATAAAAGCTTTAAAAAATACCCATGTTTAGTACACAATTTTTTTTTGTCTGTTTTCTGACTATTTTAGAATCCCAGGAATTCGTCAAGGAATCGTTAGGGGGTGTAAAAAGACTGCGATTGCTAAAGAAATCAGTTTAATTCGTTCATTTTTTCCATCAAAATCTGTTGATTTTAGATT
>JANSTW010131774.1:0-16386 GCA_027564275.1 Diadocidia ferruginosa | reverse complement strand
TACTGAAACAGAATTACAGATGATAATATAATTTTAAAAAATTTATTTTATCAGACTTTGCTTTGCAATTTGCTCAAAATTTTTAAGTCATTTATAGTCCGACAATTAAAGTTATTTTATAATATGCAAAACATAGAATAAATAGGTTTAAAGGTATAATGTCTCGGGTGCTCCATCTTTCTTTCGGTAAAGCACATTGTCTTTGGATTTCTTAAAATCCTCCATAGTTACCTTCATACGACGTTCACGCAACGCTAATAAACCCGCCTCAGTGCACATGGCCTAAATACGATAAATTAATAAAAAAATAACTTAATCTTTGATAGAGAACCAAAAATAATTAGATTGATAGATCAGAAAACTATGTATATTTAGCAAAAATTAAAAAACCTTAATATCTGCCCCAGAGAGATCATCTTTAGCAGAAATGAACTCATCCAAATCGACACCTGCAGCCAACTGCATTAAGGAGGTATGTATTTGAAATATTCTACGTTTAGTAGTTTCATTTGGTAGCGGAAATTCAATTTTTCGATCAATTCGGCCTGGTCGAATAAGAGCGGGATCTAATGAATCTATACGGTTTGTTGCCATTAAAACCTAAAAATGATAAAAAATAAATATTATTGAAAAATTTCGAATCAAATAACAATACTTTTATTTTTGTAACTTGAATTTAAAAATAAAATAGTCTATTCATAACCTTAACATCACCACGAGAATCAAATCCATCTAATTGATTAAGCAATTCAAGCATAGTACGTTGTATTTCGCGTTCTCCACCAGAATTTGAGTCATAACGCTTTGTACCAACTGCATCAATCTCATCAATAAAAACAATTGACTAAATTCGTAAAATTATGACTTTAAAAAGATTCTAAGAATTCAATTATTCATATACTTCAGTTAAAAAAGACAAATTAGTTTTTGTTTTAATAAATAAGACTAATCAAGAAAAAAGAAACTAAACCGGAGCATGTTCTTCCGCAAAGCGAAATAACTCTCGTACCATCTTCGGGCCATCTCCCAAGTATTTCTGAATTAACTCAGAACCAACAATACGTAGAAAAGTTGCAGATGTCTGATTTGCTACTGCTTTAGCCAACAGTGTTTTTCCAGTTCCTGGAGGTCCGTATAAAATAACACCCTTAGGTGGCTTAATACCCATTTCTTCATAATATTCCGGATGAGTCAAAGGTAGCTCAACGGCTTCTTTTATTTCTTGAATTTGTTGATCTAAACCGCCAACATCAGCATAAGTTTCCTAAAAAAAATAAGCTAAAAATTATTAGAAAGAAATATTTGTTGTAAACACACAATTTTTATGTTGCCAAATTTTACAAATACAATAAAAAAATTAATATTACAAGTTATTTAAAATTAACAAAATTACTTTTAATACAAAGCATAAATAAGAAAATAAACCTTTGGAGCTTTTTCAAGTTTCATTACCGAAACCATTGGATCAGTGTCTTCAGCAAGAAGGCCTACAACAGCATGATTTTTATGATTTAACAATACGGAGCAGCCCGGCTCTAGTTGTTCTTTATCAACAAAAGACATAATTGATACGTAATGCTCGCTGCCAACATTCTAAAACAAATAAGTTTACAAAAGATCTAATAAATTTAAAAAAAAACTACTTCCAAAAAAATGCAACGTTTATTAGGTTCAGAAATTATATAGATAGTAGTTTTAACGAAGCTATTATTCATTTGTGCTTTATTTTATAATAAATATTTTTTAAATACTCAGTTCAAATCTACAATAACTTACAGTTGAAACAATCATCAATAATCTCCTCTAAACTGCCAACAGCCATAGGAGTTCAGCGCAATTCGTCAACTTTAGTGCGTTCTAGCAACTGGAGTAACAGTGGGAAGTTTAGCCGCAGAATCAGGTCCTTTACCGCCCTTTCTTTTTTTTCCAATTCGTGATGGTATAGGTGCTTCATAGCGCTTTTTTTTTTCCTAAAATATTATTTTTTTATATAAACAAACTCCACTAAACATTATCGAAAAACATAATTTCCTTGCTAAAAACTTAACTTTAATAAATAATCCTTTCAGATAAAAATTTTCTGACTAATTTTATTATCATTAAAATAAATAAAATACAATTCAGGTATTATAACTAAGTAAAACTACAAAATTGTTTTGATGTAGTGATATCATGGAATAAACCAAATTAATAAAAGACAAAAAGATATTAATTCTCGTTGTTAAATAAATATGTGTATAATTAGCGTAAAACCTATAAAATCTATAAAGTCAAAAATTATTTAAGTAAAATAAACCTTATCTGCGTCACCTTGACCGCGCTCGTCTCCACCTTTTCGACCACCAAAAGATTGATTTTGACCCATGAAAATAACAGTTCCTTACTAAAAAATTTACCGCTGTTAAGAATAATTATATAAGCTTATAATTAGAATACATTTTCCATTATATTTACATTACTACAACACGAAACTAAACTAATAGAAACAAAAGTAAACTGGCTTTGCAAAAAAATTATTCATGCAATTTAGCTATTTAGTCATTTTAGCTATTTATCATTATTTTACATTGTAAATTTTCTAGTTTATTTTCTCTTCAAATCTCAGTTCAATGTATTTGAAAGACTTATTCTTCCAGTAATATCCAGTTATTCTAAAAAAAAACGTATTCTTAATTTAGAAAGTTAATTCTAAATAGATATATACATATAAAACAACATTTGCTACATCAAAGATAAAGATATAATATAAAATTTTGTTTAAAGCATTTACACTTATGCCGTAAAATTACAAATTAAGTAAAATCAAGCGTCCATACACAATTTTTCTATCATTACTTAAATATTAGATGACAATAAACTTTACAAAATCAAAAGTAATTCCTCAAACATATTTAATTCAGTCTAACAACAATTATAATAGATACAAATTGCACCAAATATAACTGGTAGTAATTTCAACCACAGTAAATATACATTAAAAAAATGTTTTTTGAAAGTTGGCTGAATGAAAATTTAAAACGATGATAATAAAGTCTTGGCGAAGTGCAAATTCCGCCAATTTTAATTTATTTCATTTTTTATATGATTCGAAAGCCAAAATAATTTTTATTGGGGAACTTTCCAAACGATGGAGTGGGCTTTCCCATCTCTATTTTACCAATTTTCAATCCACTCTTTTTGCTGTAAACTTTTTGCAGCGCAGTGTGATTTTTTGTACGCTACGGAATTCCCTTTTGTTTTCTCATTTTTTTGTACGAGTTACACGTAGTATCTTACATAAATATCTATGTTTTTATAAATTTTTTATTATATATTTAAACTACAATTAAAATACTTTTAAAATTTTAATTTTGGTTTTTTTTATAAGTCTTTAAATATTTTTATATGCTTTATTTCACTAAATTTTTATAAATGCTGTATTTATAAATTACGCTAGTTTTTTTTGTGTTTATCTATTTTATGATCTATTTAAAATATCTCTAAGTTTGAGCGGTGGATTTTTTTTACTGCTATTTAAAGTTTGATTTTTATTGTTCCTTTTTTAAATGAATTATGCTTATTTTGAATGGTTTCCTATGCATGAAGTCCCAAATATTAGCCATTAAATACTTAAGAAAATCTATTGGTTATAAACAGTACAATAAAATATCAAGATTCACTCTAGCTGTATTGTTAGAAAATTTGGAAGGCATTTGAGCAACAACATCAGATCATTAATCAGAATAAAATATTTAATTGTCCAAGTCAGATTCCGATTTTCAAAAATTGTATTTTTTTTGTTTTTGTCTTATCGTCAATGTTCTCAATATCACTTCCAATAAGAAATAATTCAAATGAAATATTGATTACTTGAAAATACTTTAATTTTAACAAGAGTATGGTGTCTAGAATGATTTAGTTATTTTTGTTTCCAATTTTGATTTTTTAAATTTTCAGTTAATTCGGTCAAGTTTCATACAATTAAATACATTTTTATTACAAAAAACAAACAAAAATATGTACGAATCATTTAACCGGAGAGGTATAAAGAGTAAAAAGAACTAGAATTTCTATACAACCGTTTCAATACGTGAAGACTTCGAACTTGAGAAGTTAAAATTTTGTTGGAAACCAGCAAACTCGGAGCATAATCGTCGAATTTGTTCGACCACCATTTCGCCGTACACTTTTTTATACCAGTATGAAGTTTTTCCTCTGAAAGATTATTATTATAAAGCCTATCAGCAAATTTTTTGACCATTAGAAATTTTGATTTTTTTAAATGAGCCATTTACCTGATATCAATTCGAGAAATATAATTGAGTTCGCATTGTCGTGGATAGGATTCGTTAGGCACAATAATAAATTCCGATTTATATACATTTATCCTAGGTTCTGTATTTCGAACTCCACGCGCAACAATAGAACGTTCAACTAGTGAGCAATATTTACGAGAATTTGGTACGTTTACATCACAGTATGTCCATCTTCTAAATTTTCACGAATAAATTTTAAAACACTTTCAAAGTCAAAAATTATATAGTTTCTAATTGGTAAATAAAGAAGATTGTTTTAAATTTAATTTTACGCTCAATACAAGGCAAAATAACTTATAATTCTAGTTTCTTATTTAATTTTTATAATTTCATATCAGTAAATTTAAAGTAAACAGAAAAGCTTGAATTAATTAAGTTTAGAAAGTTTTTTTATGTGCTTAAGCTGTAACGTTTTGTAGAGAAAAATAATTTTACCTGGCCAAATAGGAGTGTTTTTCAGAACTTATGCCATTATAAGTAACTTTTATTACATCAAAATTTTGACCAGACGCACCGATCCTTTGACAATTTAATACATTCCTATCCCAAACTTGCCTAAAATATTAAGCAATAAAATTAAAAAAAATAAAAATATGACCGAAAATAATCAGAGCTTTATGAAAAGTTTGTTGAATATACAACAAATTCTTAAAAAACCATTTTATTTTTTTTAATTTGTAAATATAACTTAAATTTAAAATCATATATCAATTTTCCATGCTGATTAAATAAGAATTAGAAAAAAATATTCTTATAAAAAAAGTTTGAAAACTATAAGATTGTCTAAACGAAAAAACCTTTTATATAAAATAATTGCGTGTAAACGATTTGCTGATGTTTGCACATTAGTTTGCACAAGAAATTCATTTGGAATAACTTCATTATTGGTCTTTCGGGTAAACAAACGTGTTCCATCTTCATAAACCCTCTCTAGTTGTGCATTTGGCCATCTAGATAAGTAATCCTATAATAAAAAAAAATATTTGGATTGAATGATTTAAAAATATTGTTTATTAAGTCTTCTTTAAATAAAGAAAAAAACAAATTTATATTAATTCTTTTAAAAAATTACAAAAAGTATAACTCATATATTCGAAAGGCTATTAAATGTTTTTTGTTAATGGCAAGCGCATTTATTGTTCAAAAATTTTTACTTCCAATATCTTCAAGATTTTTATGAGTTATAAATTTAATAAGAAAAACTAATTGCGATATATAAAAAAACTATGAAAAATATACATTTCTTAGCTTTTCCAAATGTTGTTGGAATTTTTTGACAAACTCATCCCGGAAAGAGAATGCTCCATTTTTTAGTGGTATTTGTAGATCGGATAGCGGATCTAATCGCATTGATATACATTTTAAATCGCCTGATAACTCTTTTGGTATCCTGAGCAATTGTTCATAATTACAAATCATTTGTGACAAAACATCTTTTAATGAGCTATAAGCATTACGTTCACGTTCACTTGGTATACCAATTGTCCGTCGTCTACTAAATGCCAACTACTTTGGAAAAATTGATTTTAAGACATTTGTAATTAATTTAATATATAGCTTAAATTAAAATTGTAAAAATAATAAAAACTAAACAAAAGCTAATCAGGAAATAGGTTTTTCAAAATTATTTCAAATTATTTTTATAAAGTAAAAGAAGTTACGCAAGCCTAGTGATTGAGCCATTAGTAGAATGAGGAAGGTAGAAAATTGAAGGCATTAGACAAGTTGCTAAATTGTCTGCTGACATCTAGAATAATTACATATAAAAACTAAATTAAAACAGTTCAAAATGTTAGTCTTTGCTTTTTTATTAGGTTATCCAAAAAAAAAACTGTTTGATTTTAATTTGCCTTTCATAGTTTAATGTCTTTAATAATAACATTTAATATAAAAAATATATACATGGTTTGTTGAAGAATGTTTGGCAATATCAAAAAGAAAACGAAGAATAATTGATAAAGCTTCGCGATTTTCTGTAGGCAATAATAATGTACAATATTGAATAGCCAGAAAACGTTTACTTTCCGGCAAATCTGCAAAAATAAATAATTCAATGACTGTCCTAATTCTTTAAAGCCAAAAATAAGTTAAATATTACTAATTTCGTAAATAAGTATTGAAAATTTTCTAACTTTGGCTAAACATCTCGCGTACAAGTTAAAACAGTTCAAACTTAAATTTTATATATTTTTTAAAATTTCTTGTTTTAAGAAATCGAAGCAATAAAGTTAACTAAACAATATACCTAAAGCTGCACTTTCTAGCATAGTTGAAATTTTGTTTGTCATTAAGCATTCCGGTAAGTCGCGTAAGTAGTGCTTAAAGACATCAGCTAAATTGTGCAATTGTGATTCACACAAAAGATCCTCTGGCTAAAATTATGTCTGAATTTGAAGTTTAAAATAAATTAATACCACTTAAAACCACTAAAATATATATATTTATAATAATTTCACCACCATCATTAAAAACGTTCATTAATATTACCAAATTGTCGTTAACTTTCAATGCAGAACAGCGGTCCTTAATTTCTTGGATTTTTAGTTTGACGCCATTTTTACGAAAAATTCCTTCAGCTCGTGATGCATTCTCTCGAATATATTCAATAATTTGGTGGAGGAAAGATGGAAGCGGACTACCATTTATAGTTTTTGATGAAATCACAGATAAAGGCATTCCAAACAATTTATCATAAGTTGCTTCAAACTCAACTAATGTAGAATTATTGTTATTATTTAGTGCTAAAAAATAGAGAAAATAACATAATTTTTATTTTATTTGCAAAAAAATCAAAATTTTATTTTTGATAATTTAAGCAAAGTAAAAAATACAAATATCAAAATTATTCACCCTTGCACTTAGCACTTTTAATCGCGTTACGAAATCCTTGAAGAAAATCGAAACGTAAAAGTTTACTTTTGTTCGGTGTCTCATTTTTATTCGATGAGCACCGATTAAATAACTGAGCTAAGCGAATTGCTGAGTTTTCTCGAAGCCATTCCTAAAAAACAAAGATATTTTAAGAAATTATAAATAATAAAATAAATTACAATAACTGCAGCAGATTGTAATTCTACATAATTCGCGTTAAAAGTGTTTGGAAGAAGATTTAAATTATGTTGGCAGGAGTTGAAAAATGTAAATTGATGATTGCCATCAATATAGCTAAAAAATAATTCATCAAAATATTTCGCCTAAATTTGCTATCTTTTAACAGTTTAAAAAGATTAAATTCTTTGCTCTTGAAATGTCAAAAGTTTTTACTCTTTTAATAATTCAATTCTTTTCAACCTTTTCCAATAGTTTGCAAAACAACTTTATTTTCTTTATTTAATTACAAAAAGTCATACTTTTCTAATATTCACAAATAACTTGATTACTTCCGTTTTTTCAATAAAATTTAAAAGACTTTTTTTAGAGATTATTTATATTCAACAGAATTCCATAAATCAGATTTTTAGAGTTGAAAACAAAAAAAACGAAAAATTTTCCAATAAAAAACTACAAAAAAATATTAATTTTATAGTGTTAAATCTACAAAATCACTTGTTTTAGTATTAAGCAGTTTATCATAACTTTCATAAAATAAATTTGTTTTAATTTAAACTGAATAAGTTCTAAAAAATAAACAGAAAATATATAAAAGTACAAACAAATATAATTGCACTTACTTCACTGACGGTGATATTCTATCGCCCCCAACGCTTTGTGGGGAAAGCGATTTTTTTGCAAATATTTTCCGGTATAACTGTGCTGAATAACTTCTGGGCGAAAGAAGTAAATTAGAAGTTGTTGATGGAGTAGATAATTTGTTTGTATCCATAGAACTAATAGATTCATGTTTGGACAATAAGGAAGATTCTGTCAATGGCGTATAATTATTATTGATTATTTTTGGTTTTAATTGTTTATTGTCTTTATTATTTGGTGTTGAAGAATTTTCTGAAGATTGAGTTGATTGAAATGGATATATTAATGAAGATGTTGCTAATGAAGACGATGAAATATATGATGGATTATAAGCCAAAAGAGCTGGCGACGAATTTGCAGAGCCTAGTGTTTCATTCTCTATAACTACATTATCAAAATTAAAATAATTATCTGACTCGTCAATATAATTATAATGTTGTAAAACATCGTTTACTTCTTTAGTTGCAATTTGAGTTTTATTAGCTCTATTAATAGATGAATTTTTAAGAATATCTAGACAATTTTCTTGAGTCTGAATAGTTGACTGGCTCATATTTTTTTCGTATTGAGAATTCGGAAAATAGGAAGATCTGAAATATTTAAACAAATAATAAATTGTAATTAAAAAATCTTTTTGTAAAAAATTACCCATTGTTTAGGATAGCTGGGTCGGTAAAATTTTTTTCACGTGAATTTTCAGTTACATAATTCAATCCTTCTAAATTGTATTTTGATGAATTATTCGATTCTGCGTAACTATAAAAATGTGGCCATTCAGAGTTTTTTAAACGGTCAGATATTGTACTGACACTTACTGGAGTTTCTGGAAACACTTTTCCAAATGAATAACTGCTTTTTTGATTAACAGTTGAACCCGTATATAACTAAAAAAATATTTGCAACTTTTAAAGAAAATAATTATTGCAATTATGTATTTATGTTTTAGTTTTTTTTTGGAAATAATTTACCTTATCTTTAGGAGAGCGCGGATAGTCTATTATCAAGTCATTATGACGACCATTAATCGGGTCAGTAGCAATTGGTAGATGCATAGTTAGAAGATCCCGTGCACAATTCATTATTTTCATACGCGATTCTTCAATATTTTCTTCAGACTTCAATGCAATGCATTCTCTAAATTAATGAATATTTTTCAAAACCAAAAATTGCAATCACTTTAATTCTTACGATTGTAAATTATTAATATTAGTTGATTGTTTCCTTGAAAGGTTTTTGTTGCAACTATTTTTTAAATCAGAAAAATTTGTTGACTTGGAGACTTGAAAAGTGCAATCATTATTTATAGATGAAATATTTATATTATTGTTATTAAAGTATAATTCATTTGAAAAAAATGGTTCATCTAAGCTTATGTCAGACTTAATAGGATCAGAATAAATAGGAGATGAAGATGATGCTAAAGATAAAGGCAAAGAACTTAATGTTTCAATTCTGTCTTCACTAATAGGTGATTCAACATTGGAGGGAACTGAGATAAATAAGTCTCGTACTTTACCCAGCTCGAAAAATTCTTTTGCAGTAGATTTTAGGTCGAAACTCTCGATTACATTAAAAAGCAATTGCGGTCTTTCTGAAATGCTTTTAGTTCTTTGATCCTCCGCGTAATTGTTAGGAGTACAAAGAACAAAGAAATTGTTCTCCTAAATATACATATTCAACAACTTTTATTGTTTATTAATCTAATCAAAAACTTTCTTATTTTTTATATAAATTTCTATTTATACATTGTGCTGTAATGCTAAACATTAAAAAGCTATCATAAAAAAAAACTTTATTAAAAATGCCTTGTAACATTACAAATCTTGCAAATATACAAATAAAAAATTTATAAGATCAAAAAACACTTAAAAGATATCCTATTCAACAAAATTCTATTAAATATTGAAACTAATAACAATCCTAGATATAATTCAAAAAATTATTAATATTATAAAAAACTAGGCAAAGATTGTTGTAAAAAATAATTGTAAGACTAAATAAAATATTAAAAAAAGTGACAAGCACTATCAAAAAAATTTTAATACGCCAACAAAACTATAGAATAAACAAATTAGGACAAGTTAAATAAAGCCAAATTGTCTACGGAAGGAAAAAAAAATCAAGGTCATTCTACTAAATTGTAAGATAAAAAGATTTTTGTCTTAAAATGACAAACAAAAAATCGTTAGGTTAAATAAGTTACACAAATCAAATGATTAAAAGTTAACACCCAAAAAAATTTATATTATTTTGCAAAAAAAAATTAATAGTCAAAAAAAATTTTATTAAAGACTAAAATATTTATTTACCGTAAGGGGTTATTTTTTTTGTTGCAGTCTTTAATGTATAATTTCTAAAAAAATTTACGTGTACAATTTTTAAATGTAAAAATTTAGTGATAAAGTTTATATACTATTTTAATTTGAATTCTCAAATTAGACAAGCAAAAAGTGAATAATGACAATCAACAAAATTGATCACTTTAAAAGTTGTTTTTTTTTAAATAGAAGTAAAATTTTTGAAAGTTCAATAATTATTTACTTTGCAATATAATTTTCTCTTTTTATTTTAAGTTATGCAATAGAAAAGTTTTGCCATAAACAGTTTATAAAACGTGAAATCAATACTTTTAGTGTCTACTATATAATTATTAAAGTTTACAACGTTTCCATGCAAAAATAAAATAAAATAAAATCAACTTGCATGAACATCTTGATTTGAAAGAGAGAAATTGCGACTATATTTCCTAACTAATTGATTTCGAATTTCCATGACTTCCATCAAATTAGAAATTTTACAAAGATAGTAAGTGCAAAAATAAAGCCGTCAACCGCATGTGTGTAACAAACGGGGCCTCCAACTGTAACTTAAAAAATAATAATAAAATAATAACAGAGTATTATTTAATAATAAAATACTAAGTCAAAAATAACAAAATAATTAAAAAAAAAAATTTTTTTTTTAAATTTGGCAAAATGTAACTTTAGTATAATCAACTGTAAATTTAAAAAAAAAAGAAGGTATTTCAAGTTTCCTTTTCCTCGTTTTACAATTCAATATTGCACAAGAAAAACTGGCTCTAATCGATAATAAAATCAATTTAAATATAATCCAATTTATAAAGACATATTTGAAGAAATGAAAAAGGAATTAAAATTATTTAAAGTTATACTTTTAAAACTTTTAATATTCTCGAAAGATAAAAAAATTAGTGTTTTTTTTTGTTTCAATTATAAAATTGAATAACATTTAATTTTTTCTACTTTTTTAAAACCACAAGCATAAAGGAATGATGGAAATAAAAAAAGGAATATACATTCAAAATACTTCTCCCACACACATTTTCCATGCCTAAAAAACACAAAAAGTTTTTAATAAAATGACAAAAAAACACTTAAAAAAATCAAAATAATGTTTTTCTGAGTTGAACGAATAGGAAAAAAGGAGGATTTTAGTAAAAGCACTTCTGCTTGATTTTTTTGTGAAGAATAAGAAATTGTCCATTAATGTTTTTAATGCTTTTTTGCCGTTTCATTACAGACAATTTAAGATACTTTAACATTCCAGCCTGCTGGCACATCTGCTATATATGAAGGAGAGAATTGCAATATTATATATAAGAAAATTAAGTAATCGAAGCACAACTTATTGCATATTTTTCTCATAAAAACAATAACGACATAAGACATAAAAGCACAAAAATAAAAGTAATAAAATTTACCAAGAAATTTAGGTTGAAAATTGGACACATTTATTTGTTTAATATATTTACACAAAAAAAAGTAAACCCCTTAAATTTAATGAAACATTCATGTTTTAAAATTGGAAATTTTAAAGGTTGGAAATAAATTAAGGTTTATATTTTATATTCTAAGAGATAATTTAATAAAAAGTAATGTTGAATTTATAATTCATTTAATCAAATTGTTTAATACAAACAATAGATCTGATTTTAAGGACTCCATAAAAACGATTGAAATGTATCCCCCTAAAATTCTCTTAAAAGTTTAACTCTTAAAACCAAAAAATTCTAAGTAAACTGTTTGCAATATAAATGTTAAACAAAAAATTAAATTTTTGAGCTCAAAATTATATAAATAACAAATAATTTAATTAAATATTAATCAAAAAACTATAATTATGATTAATCATCTAAATAAAGAAGAAAATAATTTAAAATTTTATGCAAATATAAAAGCAAACTCAAAGCATCTTATAAATCAAAAAAGCTTCTACGAACAAATCATACGTTTAAGGAATCTTAAGAAATGTTTAAAGAACTCTTTTAAATTGTTTTTGAGGCAGTCACTTGCATAAGAAAAAATCATTGAGTTTTTTTTTTCAAGTAGATAATTAAATACAATCATTGTTTTTTTTGTTCGCGTAGTTATTATTTATTTTTTTTTGTAAAATTAATAATGTTATGTAAAAGCATATAAAAAAAAGATTAAGTTTTATTTGCGCTTTAACTACTTTAAAAATCATTTTTTGACAAAAATCATCTTATAATGCTAAAAATATCTCTTCATTACTATTCAAAAATATAGTTTGTTGAAGACTTATTAACTTTATAATAAATAGGTGCAGTTATGATTAATGTTATATTTCATGTCAAAATTCAATTAAATGAATAAAAGCAATATCTAACATTAAAATTTGTGTTAAGCGCAAGCAATTGAAATATTTAATTAAAGTGTTGAATCAAATTTTTACTTTTATAGATTTATGTGCTACAAAAATAATATAAAAAAATTATATAATAAGTTAAGCAAAAAAAAATGGTCATAAAACAATAAGATTTTAGCAACGATATTAGACAATCATGCTGGATTTAAAAAGGAAGGAAAACAGTTAAACAGGAAGTTAGTTAGTTCAATCATAAATCGATTCTATTTACCATATAGAAAGTTGGCGTGTAAGCCGTATTTATATCCGGCTCCGCCACCGTTGCCTTGTGAAAGAATAGAAAAGGTTCCAGTTTTCCAAAATTCTGGTTTAGATTATTTTGGACCTATTAATCTCAAAGAAAACACTAAGTCTGGTGTTGCCTTTTTACTTGTCTATCAGTGAGAGCAATTCATCTAGAAGTTGCTGAAAATTTATCTACTGAATCCTTCATCGAAGCATTTCGACGTTTTGTTGCCCGCCGAGGCAAACCATCAACTGTCATAAGTGCAATGGTAGAAACTTTGTACTAGCAAGGAAAGTAGTCGATCCGTCTTCACGGAAATCCGTTAGACTCTTCTACTTATAACGAATATCTCAAACAAAATGGAGTCAAATGGACTTTCATTACAGAAAGATCGCCTTGGAAAGGAGGTTTTTTTGAAAGGTTAATAGTCAAACACCACTTACGGCGAGTCGTTTCTAATGCTTGTCTTAGTATGTCTGAATTACATACGTTGTTAACTGAAGTGGAGTTTGTAGTTAATTGTCGCCCTTTGACTTTTGTTTCAAATGGTCTAGATAGTCCTATCCCATTAAGACCAATCGACTTTTTGTCACCCAATGTAGAAACAAAGTTGTTATTCCCAGTCGTTCTTGCTGATCCTGTCACAGCTTCAATCTCCAATAAAGACAATTTAATATTAAATTGGCAAAAGTCTCAAAATAGGTTAGAATAATTTTGGAAAAAATGGTCTTCGGATTACATATTCTCACTTAGAGAACGAGTGTCAAAATTAGTAAGGGCTAAAGGTCAATTAGCAAAAAATGGTGATGTTGTAATTATTTATCATGAAAATCTTCCAAGAAATTTGTGGAGACTTGGATTGATAAAGGATAATGCTGTTATGGATGAAAACACCAGAACGGTAAAGTTGTCATCGGGTAAAATAATAAAAAGGTCTGTAAATCACTTTTATCCTATTGAAACTATGTACGAATAGGTTTTATGCTTCTCTCTGTATTAATCTTTTGAAATTTAGGTTCTAATTCGGTTGGCGTGGTTAGTCAGTGAATGTCTATGGTTCTAAGAAATTTAAATAAAACTTTCATTTCTTGTTGTAATTTATTTTAAATTCTCTCATACGGTCTTTTATGATTTATAATAACGAATTCTCAAGATATACAGCTTTATAATATCCCCAATTTTAATAATCTTTTTCTTTCTTTCTCAAGTCGTCCAAACCCGCCAATACGATCAGTATTGTAGGATATTGCTTAGCCTTCTGCTAGTTCAATTGGTTGGCTGCAAAGCTTGGGTGACGGGAATGTCGCGTAATTCGCGATTTCATTTTTTTAATAAATTAAAGATTATTAAAATTATTTACAATTATAATTCAAATAATTATATTTTAAATTCCCTCTAAAATATAAATCCTGGAAAAAAATGTTGACATAAAAACATTGTTTTTTTGGGCGTGGCGGGTTGTTTTGGTTTTGCTAGGCTCGCTCACTCTCTGTCTTATTATTGTCTTAATTAATTAAAACTATTGTATTTGTTTCATTTTTTGTTTTATGTTATTGTTTCAGACTTTTATTTAAATAAAAGTAGTTATTTAACATTTGTTAACTTTTAGTGTCAATTGTAAAATTTCATATAAAAGTATAAAATAAAGTCCAGATAAGCAATCAAGGGAAGGGGTTCACAAAAAAGCTAAAGTTAATTTTTTTTTTAATTTATAAATATTTTAAAATAATTAACACAATAATAGAAAAATTTTGCAAATACAAAAAAAACAATAAAAGTGAAAATCAACAAGATAATCATTAAATTACAGCACGTGTAATAATAGTTTAATTTTTGGGATTATCAAAATCTGTTAAAGACAATAAAACTATAGAAACAATAAAAGTAAAGAAAATAAAAAATTTAAAATCTAATTTGATATTATACAATACAAATATCCAATATACGCTCCGGAATTTATGTAATATTAAAAAGAAAAAAAATGTAATAAAAATTGTATTTTTGGAATAAATTAAAAATATTATAAAAATGCAATTATTTCTTTCAATAGACAATTAATGAAAAAAGAAAGAGAAATTTACTTCAAAAATTAGAATTAAAGCTATCATAATTCTTTTGTATATTATTATTTACAGTTGATCAGTTGTTGCTTTTTCTCTCCTCCCTGCCTGTCTCGTCTACTCTTTATCATTTTTATGTTTTAATTGTATATACATAAAAGTTAAATAATAATACATAAAAGTTAAAAATTTCTTATCTTTTCAATTTTCATAGAAATTAAAAAAGAAAACTTTACTCTTGTGTTTATTACTTTTCATTCGTTATTTTAATTTAAAAAAGCAGTTTAATTAAAGAAAAAAATAAATTAGTATACAAAAATCAAGTAGTGTTATTATTTTATAAAACTTTTTTTCTATCAAAAAAGATTAAAAGTTTTAAGGTTTAAGATGTAAACATTAAAGTCCATAAACATGTAAACAAAAATTCAAAATCATCAATTTTCTAATAATTTATACAAATGTATTTTATATGTTTATAAATACATTGTTTGCATTTTTTTTATAGATTAGATGCTGTTTAGAAAGTCCTGAATTCATGAACGCACTTTTAATAGCTAATCATAAACAAAATATTTGTTATATATACATGTATAATGACGGACATTAGAGATTGAATAAGAGAACAAAAATCTTTTTTTTTGTTTAGAAGCTATTAAAGCCAAAATTTCAATTGAAAAGATCAAAAAATTTTCTCGCGTTATTTTAGGGATTGTTTTCCTTATTTCAATAATAACCTTGTGCCGGGACCAACATTTTTTTTGCAAAATAAAAAGGTTCCCGTTATATTAGATGTAATATTTCGATGAATATATAATATTTACATAACCTTATTTATTGTTATACATTTGATAATACAAACTTTATTTAAAAGATTTGTATATTTTTAGTTAAACGTACGTTATCCTTTGTTAAACTAAACTTATCTTATATAAACTTAAAGTCAATAATAGACAGTTAAAAGTTTGTTCTTTAATTATCTTTTTTCAAATACAAAAGATAAAGAGAAAAGGAAGGCTGATGTGCAATTTGAAATAATTAAACAACGTGATAAAAAGCAAACAAAAACTGAAAAAAAGCCAAATAAATTAAAATTGATTTTGATTCAAAATGCATAATTATACATCAGTCATTTAAAAAAAAGGCATTTACATTAACAAAAAAAAAAGAAATTAATAGAAAATCATTAAAAAAAATGGCAAAATAAAATTACAGGCGCCTTTTGCTATGTTTTATTTACTGGTTTTCAAATTCTTGCAATTTTTTTTCTTGAAATATGAAAAAGCTCAATCATAATATTAAAACAAAATAAAAAATTTTTTTTTGTGTTAATTTTTCTAAAAAAACTCCATTACTACTGAAACAGAATTACAGATGATAATATAATTTTAAAAAATTTATTTTATCAGACTTTGCTTTGCAATTTGCTCAA